>JBAFWW010002121.1:6724-27842 GCA_036873685.1 Agapornis canus
GTCCCTGCCCATGGCAGGGGTTGGAACTGGATGAGCTTTAAGGTCCCTTCCAACCAAACCAGTCTTGGATTCTATGACCCAAGGTCAATGCCTAAAACACCTCATCCATCTCCCAGCAAGGGTCACAGACAGGGTGTGCTCATAATCCCATAGGGAACGAGAGAGGCTTTCTCTGCAGACAGCAGCCTGGTGAGGAACACTTTGGGGCAGAGGCGTGCTTGGGGCTGAGTGGGTCTCATCACCTTGCAGTCTTACCATGAAGAAAAACAAGAAGATCTGTGTGGCCCCTGAGGCGCCCTGGATCCAGCTGCTCATCTTCAAGCTGACACAGAGGTATGTGATGCCCGGTGACTGGACAACAAAGCTCAAGGCAGGATGCTCCCCCTCCTCCTGATGGCTTTGGTTTCATTCCTTTCCTCCCCCCAAACCTGCAGGGACATCACCAAGAAGGCAGCAGCGGTGCGGCCGCGGCGGGAGGTGGAGCGGTGGCACGGGCTCCCTGCCCCATCACTCCCTATTTCTCAGTAGGGTGACCAGTATCCAGCTGGGCTCCATGGCACGACTCCAGCACTTGTTCTACTCCGGGGTCTTGGTGGGGAGCAGGAGCCTTCTGCTGCTCCCTCCTCCAAAAGAAAGGTTTTCCCCTCGGGTGCCCACTGCCAGCCTCTGTTTCGGACGCTTGCGCTTTTCCTGCGTGCAATGGCATGCCATTAATAAAGGGATGAACGCGCTTCCCCCGTGGCTGTGGCAGCTCTTTCTGCATGGATCTGTGTCAAACTTGGGATCTTTGGGGTGAAGGAGTTAGACTGGACCATGGCACCATGAAGCCCTCGGCTGCTTTGCCTCAGGGCACTTCCAAATGCATTGTCTTCCCTCTGCTCCAAGTTCTTCTGTCTTTTCCTGATACCCCCTTGCAGGAGCGGGTTGTGCTATGGGATGCTGCAGTTGGATGGTGTCTGACCTCTGCAGTTTGGCAAGCACAGGACAAACACTAGGAGATTTCCCAGTGACCAGCTGATGGATGCAGGCATCCTGCAAAGACCCCAGGATGTCCTTTGGCCACATGGACCAAGGCGAAGTGGGTCTGATGTGCAACCCAGTGCAAAACCTACTTAATCACCTCAAAATGAGCCTGGGCCATGCTGGTGGTGGGTGTCTGAGGCCTGGGGACCTCTTTGGAAGGGTAGCATTCCGTGTCACCTCTCCATCACCATGGATGCCAGAGGTGCATCCCAGAAGCTTGAAGCACCCATCCGATCACCGTGTTCCCCTCCTCCCATTCTCAGAAACCACAGCAATGGACAAGAGTGGTTGCAAAAGGGCTGTTTATTGCCAACAGAAGGAAATATAAGTACTCAGGTGAGAAGGAGCAAGCAGAGATTTAGCCCTCTCCATCACGTGTGAGCAGTACCCTGGCTCCACAGCGTGGATGTGTGTGTTTAAAGTAAAACAGAATGGAATTCTTTCCAAAAAGGAAGGAAAACCAAACAGTTCCAGGTTTTGAGGAGCTCCCTTTGTCGAGGTGCCCAAAGGTCAAGGAAAAGCAGGGCTGCTTTGTTCAGTTGTCATCGCTGCTTGGTCCAGGCTGGGTCTGTGCAGGGGAGCAGGTCTTCCCCTGCACCCCCACTCAAAGGGATTTGGCTTTCTCAGCCAGTGTTTCATTGCAAAGTTTGATTATTGGGGAAACTGCGCTGTGGCGTGGCACCTTCTCCAAAAGGGATTTTCAGAGAGAGAGAAAGAGGATCCTTTTGTAAAGGCAAAGGAGAGGAGGTTCCTTTCCATTTATTCCTGTGGGAAAGAAGCAAGGTACTCAGGTGTCTTCTCTCAGGGCTCAGGGGAAGGCTGCTCTTGCAGACAGGCTCCTTGGGACCACTGTCAGGCTTCGCAGAGCTTTTTACCTGGGAGACCTACCCCATCCCCATGGCAGGGCTGGTGGGGAAGGCTCAGAGCAGGCCAGGCAAAAACCCGGCCACCACAAGCAACAGTTTCCTCATTCAAGCACCCAGCGAGCTCTCAGTTTTAAGCTGTTTCTATAAACCAAGGTGTAACCCCTAAAATGTTAGCAGCTTCCTCCCTTCTCCAAGTGCACTTCCATCTCTTGAGGGGCCAGACCTTCTACTAACAATCACCCTGATCTCCCAAGAGAGCTGCTGTGGAATGGGGTGGGAAGGGGAGACTGGGTTCCCATCACAACTGTACTGGTCCAGCCTGCGAGTTATGAGCTAAAGGCATATGTAGCTACCATGGTGCACACGAGCAGTTTAATTACTTGGAAAGTGAACTCGTAATGCAGGAAGTTAAAATGGAAAACAAAGCCATGTAATGTGTGTCTTGGAAAGAAAGCCACCATGAGGGTTGTGGGGTTTTTTGTTGGGTTGGTTTTTTTGCTCTGGAACAAAGATCAATACAGACAAATGCAAACTCAGTAGATGCTAAGACTGTAGGAGCTGTTTAGCATCGAGGACAAGACCAACTACCAGGATCACTCTAACCTTCACCACTTAAAGAGTGAGGGATTGTGAAAGCCAAACACAGGGAGGGAGGGGGAAAAGGAAGAGAAAAAGTTCTATCACTTGATGTGCTTTGCCATCAGTGCTGTCTCAAACACATACCTAGGGAATCAAAGCACCTGAGTGTTTCTCTATCTTCATGCTTATATTCAGCTGTATTCCAAGAAAACGCACCCTGAAGTCCATCGGCCTCCACTGCAGCCAAACCAGCAAGCTTCATCGTCTCTTAAACCTTTAATAGAGTCTTTCTCAGGATAAAGGAGTCCTTCGAAGTTGTTGGTTTTGTCCCTTTTGTCATCATGCAGTGCCTGTACCTGCATTATCTGTTCTGATTTTTGGCTGTCGCTTAAAAAGCAAACCTGCGGTCAGTGTCAGTGCAAAGCGGTCACAGAGATACCCTGCCACATAGAGCTGTGACTGGGCCTCAAGCCTCATGATCTCCTAAAATTGTTTCAAAGTGAGCTCATGGCTGATGCTTGGCATAGAGACTTAAGACATGAGTGGTTTCCCCTTGGGGTTTGTGTCGCCTTCGAGCAGGGAAGGGTGGGAAACAGAGGGTATGTGATTATACTACTGTAATCTTACAAAAAGCTAATGAGTTGTGTATCATAAGGTGCTTTTTCCTCACTGGGAGATGGATAGGCTCAGCCAGTAATAATGCCTACAAGAAAACCCCAAACCTCTCTGTGCTTAGGGCTCATTTCTTTTGCAGTTCCTAACAAAATAGGCCCCCTGCCCTGAAGGTAAGGCCTTCATCTCCTTTGGAATGTGCAAAATCAGGTAGGTGAGGCTTCCCAAAGCACATGTTTGGTACTGAAACCATACACCTTCTGAGGCCAAGGTGAACTTGAGTGGGTCTTGTGCGCTGCTTCACTTCCTATCAGGCAGTTTTGGTTGTGAAGACCACCCAGAAGAACATCTAAGCTCTGTGGGTACCAAGCAGGGTGACAACTGCTGTTCTTCTATGCTGACAGCCTGGTTTTAGCTGAACCACCTTCTGCTGCTGCCTAATGTATTAGGTACGGGTGTGTTAAGATCAGTTACCTCCCCATACAACAGGGAGAGAGGCCTTCTTAAGGTTTAAATCAGGCCTTAGATCTTCATTGGCACTGCAAGGAAAGTATCTGTGCAGAAGTCAAGAACAAAGGAACTGAATTATAATGAAGTACAAAGCTGAGGTTGCTGGGGAAAGGACAACTGCTACTTGCCATAAAACTTCCTTTTAAACCAGTATGGGAGTATGGATCACCTCTGTGTGGTATTCCTAATGCAGGCGATTGGTTTGGGTAGGACTAAAAGACCTTTCACTCCACCCCACGATGTCCCACTTCTTCAGGAAGAAGCAACATAAACCTTTGAGGTCTCAAATTCCCACTTGGACCCAATAGACAAGCTGGGTGTGGAAAGCTGGTCTCCAAAAGCCCAATATTCGGGATTAAGTGGGAGCTGCAGATGCTCAGCACCTTTGGAAAGAGGGCCTCAGGAACGTGACTGTGAATTTAGGAGCCTCCATGGCAAAGGGGGCAGAGTAGCCCACCATCCATCCACAGTATCACCCAAATACTGATGGTGTGGTTTTGAAAGCTGCATTAGGTCAGTGGTAAGAAATTCTGAAAAGGTCAAAGATTTTGGCTTTCTAGTCCATAAAACAGAACAGCAAGGATTTGGGATTAACAGACCTTTTCCAAAGGTCTCCCCAGCCTAAACAGGGGTGGCTTCAACAGTGAAAGCTCACCCATAAAATGAAACGCTATGCTAGAATGAGTGCTAGAAAGGGATGGCAAAAGCTTTTGATGAGGCAAATGGGAAGGAAAGCTGGTCTCAGACCCCATTGTGCCATCCCTGACTTCAGTGTATAGTACACAAATGTTCACACTCCTTACAGAGAAATAAGGAAACAGAAATATTCAGCTACATTGTACAAAATTCTCTTTTTTATATATATATGTATATATGTACACACACAAACCCCCATATTGAACAGATTTACCATACTGAGTTTTAAAAAGTTGCTCGCAGAAGGGTATTGGATTCTTTTTTCTCTGCTTGCTTTAGGCAGTGCTGTTGCTTAGGAGTTGAAACCAGGCACCATATTTCTGAAAGCAAACCAAAACAGCCAGGAGCAGTAAAGGGCTTAGAGCTTTCTTACCCAGGCACTGACTGTGACGTGCTGCGAACCGAGGGTCAGTGATGGAGAGAACTGATGTTTCCTCATCCATCTCTGCTTAGGGTTAGGGATATATTTGACTGTATTGCTCCCTCTCCCCTAGGAAACACCCTATGGTCAGCTTCCATCTGGGTCAAAAGAGAATTAGCCTTTATTGGAAGGGATTTCACTCCATGCATGAGGCTGGCAGCTGCCTGCTCTTTCCCTAGAGCAGAGTATCGCTATGGCTGGGAAAGAAAGCCCAATCCCCTTACTGCTCCTGCTGGGAAGGGAAAATACAGACAAAAAAACAAGGTGGGAGCCAGACACATGAAAGGCAGGTAAACGTGTCTCTGGTTATGTGCATCAGCTGAAACATACACAAGACTCATTTTGTTTTAAATCCAGAAGCTTTGTGCAATGTCTGTTACAGTAACTCTTATTTCTTAAAGGAATCACACAGCATAACAGATGTTGGGAAGTGCATTTGGCAGCAGAGAAAATCCAATTAGACACCTTCCTGCAACAGAACGCTTCAATAGGTGAGAACCCAAAGGGAAGTCAAACGTATGCAGTTTACAATGTTTGCCAGGATTTGGGTTGGTTTTTGGTTTTCATCCCCATCCTCTCCCACCCTGGTGTTACAAAACATTGCTGTTGGGTTTAGTTTTATTAAGAAACGGGCTCCTCTGCAGTTCATATACAATCATAGGTGGATTTTAAGTTCCATTTTATACAAACATCTCAAAAAATACTGGGAGTGAAGCACGGTAGGAAATACTGCTCATGTTGCGGGTGGGAAGAGGAGGAGAAGGGTTGATTAGTGCACACCTCCACAGCAGGGTACCCCCACCTCCAGAAATGATACAGCAGCTGATTACAGAAAGGTAATGTCCACAACATTTAAGTTTTTCATGCTATTCTACTTTCCAGTACTATAGTCTTCAATCGCCTCCACAATTGAATGGCTGGGCGGTGGATGCTGAGGTATATTGCAAACCAGATACCTGCACCTAGAGGAAAATCCATCTTTAGAAAGGGCTTTTTTTTTACTGCGTGTGGTGCTGCACAAAGCAATCGCCGTGCAGGAATTCCACCCAGCTTCCAATTTGGAGTAGACAGTAAGTGACGCCTCCGGGTTTGGTTTTAGGCACTTCTTCTTTTACAAGGGAGTTGTTGGGTTGAACCAATTTGTTTATGTTCTGTCCCACACCACCCCTTCCCCAGCCCCCAACAAGAGTCAGGGAATAGTTTCTACTCTAAGTCCAATTGATATTTCTTTCCCTCCTATGGATACTTCCCTATGTATCAAATAACAACGGGAATAATTCCAGAGTAGAGGAAGAGCCTGACTCTGCAGTTTTGCAAGGCTGAAGATGGCTCCTTAGTATTTAAAACTAATTTCACGATTTAAATTTGACTTTTTCTTTTTCTCCAGTATATGAATGAGACATAAATATAGGCTCTCAATCTGCTTAAAAATTTCATTCACGTAATGGAAAATTTCTTTTTCATTTATTAAAAATATCACATTTTGAGACTAGAAACAGTAAAATGCATGAAAAGTTTAAAATAGAAATTCAAGAAAATCTTATAGCAGCAAAAAAGCAGAATAAAGAAAAACTTAAAACCACAGACACAACCTTCTCCCATCACTGTGCCATTGGTTGCTGGGTTTCTTTTAAACATCAAGCAGCCAAACGATTTCATTTCTCAGAAAATTGCATTATGTTTAATACCTCTTGAGGCACAAGGGTTTGAACTGGCCACCTAGAGCAGAAAAAGGGATTAAAAAAGAGCTTGCCAACACATCCAAAGAGCATCAACATTTGGGAATGAACCAGCAGCTTTTTAATTCAACCCTGACTGACAACAAAAGAGAAAGGTTGTTGAGAAAAGTGGGATGGATATTTGGCAACTAGGGTCAGGAAAAACAATCCAAGGAATGGCTATGGCTCCCACTCGTTCCCCCAAGGAAAAAACCATGACAATGGCTACTCCATGTGTCCTTTGGAGACAGAAGGAAGATTGTTTCCAGCGGTTTTTTCCTGTACCCTATGCTTAACCACTTATTCCCACGTTTCCTTTCTGGGAAAAAGGGAACTTAGGATAAATTTGCAATTTCTTTATTCACACAGAACCCCAACAGCTGGCTTCAAGTGCAAGTTCTCAACCTAAGTCCTATTCCCAAACTGAGCTGCTGAAGAGTGCAGAGAGGCAGCTCTGTTTCCCTCTGGATCCTTGTGTATCTGTCCTAGGAAGGACCCGGTTCTGCAGAGCTCTGGAAAAGACTCCCCATAGGATCTGCCCCATGTTCAATGCTCACCTACGAGACATAGGGGTTTGCTGGGAATTTTGTTGCAAATGAAATGACATCAGGAGAATTTAGACCTCAAATTTTATCACAGATATTAAGATATCTTTGGTTTTCTAATATGAGTTAGATGAGGGGCAGTGCCACACTGCTCATCGCTTACAGTGAGGTTATTAAGTGCTTTGCTAATGTGCAAACTTTGTTTTGGATGCAGAGTTCAGTCCTCATTTTGGGTTCAAACAAAGAGCATTTCTAATATTCTTCCTACAAGACAAGCAGTTCTATTTTATTCTTTCTTTCTCCTAAAAGGTTGGCTCATTTTGCCACGTTCTGGAAAAAAAGCACTATCCTGAAATACATTAATACGCAAGGTTTTAATCTCATTTGTCCATTTCTAAGTGCAGCTTCCTACTGAAAAGGAAAAGCTTGCCAGTTTTTTTCTTAAAAAAAACAAAAATAAAGAAAAATTAAGTTAAGAATTTGGAAAGGGAATAATACTTTGGTTCCAGCCCTAGTGCCAAATGATACCAATATGCACCAAAATGTGCAAAATCTCATATCAAACACATAAGGAAAGGAGCTTAAAGAAGCAGGTTAAGGTTGGCCATACTTTACTCCTATATACTTTGATTTACAACTGTACAGGTCCATAACAACAGGTCCTTGCCCTCAAAGGGGCAGGGCTCCACTACCTCCTGTTAGGCAAGTGCACACCGTTGACAAGAGGCAGGAGCGGAGGATGGAGTTCGAGTTGTGTTAACAGTGAGAAGTGGTCTGAAGGGATGTGAGGGTGTGGACACCCAGTGATGTTGTTGTCAACCAGCCACTGAGGGTCCAAAGGCCCCAGGACACCAAGCACGTTCATGTGAGTGTTGGAATAGAAAATGTAGTCAATCACACCCTAGGGAGAAAGAGAAACATGACAGTGAGAACACACCTTGCTTCTGGCAACCTGAACTCAACTGGCTTCTGGCTGCTATCCTTGGGAAGAGGCACAGCACTGCAATTAAGGTAAGAAACGCACGCAGCATTTCCCACTCCAAGCGCTGCATTCCGTTCTCATTAAGTCACTGGCCAGAGCCAGGTCAGAAGCTTAAAAATGCCAGCAAATCAAGGATTTGTGCATGGTAGGAAAAGCGTCCAGCAAGTGGAGGAACCAAGTGATGAAGCACTTACAGGAAGAGAGGGAAAGACAGCCAATGGCCAGAAAATTAACAGAGCATCCTGGAGAGACCAGGTCAGTGTCTGCCATTTCAGAAAAATCGCTGCTTACTTTGAAATCAAAAGTGTAATTGGTGTAAGGCATCAGGTTGTTTTCATAGGCGCTCTTGAGCTGGAAGCCATGCGTGATTCTTCCTTCAGAAGCCCCGTTTTTCCCATTGCCACTGAAGTTCATGAGACACTCATTGTAACGCAACTCCTTGAAGTCCTTGTGGTTGTCAGCTACTATGCCATTGCTTAAGTATTCCACTACACCTGTTTGCAAAGGAAAGGATTCAGGGAGTTCCTTTAAAATAAGACAGCCAGGGAACAGGGAAACCCAAAACGCCAGTAAGACACACCATGAGGTTAGAGAAGAGCATTCATCTAAACAGAAACCTACACAGCAGCTGTATTGTCCATACCCAACTTTCTGACACACAGAGAGAGAACTGAGGATCTCCAGTGGCTTTGACACTGTTTTCTGCGGATTACAATAGACCCTTAGTACATGTACTGTAGTGTGCATGTGGCAGGGTGCTAAAGAGGCAGATTTTCTACTTATACATGACATTACAGTACTGAATGTCGTAATTATGAGAGCAAACCTATCTCCTTAGAAATTTTCATGTTCCATCGGGAACTCCTAACTTTCCTACTTATTTCTGCTGCTCAAGACATGGGTATTTATTTAATGATATAATTAAGATCTATCTGTGCTTTTCTACCTCCTTATAGGCACAACCAATTTCTCTAGAGTGTACAGCTGATTGTGACAAGCCTGCTCAATCATAAGACTAGAATTCCCTTCAGCCAGCTTTCAAAAGACAGCTGCTGCTACTAAAGCTTTCATCCAGGGAAGTGCAAACCGCACTGCTGCCCTCAGAGGAAAACAAGATTCAACCATCCTAAGAGAGGAAGTTAAAAATTAAGCCAAAACCAGTCTTACCTGAATCAGGCAATGAGTTGAGATCCGCACAGAGCACCAGAGGGATAGAGTTAGGATCTGCTGTTGGACTACTGGGCCTGCTTGAGGCTTTCTCGAGGATATTTTTAAGTTCTGAGACAAACATCATTGTCTGAATGAGTTTCACATCTGAGTATTCAGGGTCCCAGTGCATGTGGGCATTGGCCACAATAAGCAGCTGTTTGTCCACATGAAGTGATTTCATACCTGAATAAACAAAGACATTTCTATCAGTGAAAGGCTGATTGTGGGAACACAGCAGATTCCTCCCTGTTAACATTCAAGATCTAGCTACTAAGGACTCCAAGTCAGACACATCAACAGATGGATGTATTTGTATTGCTGGGGAAAGAGGCATTACCTGAACCACTACTCCTTTCTAAATCAGTAGCATTTACATAGTATTTTGTGACTAAATCTGTCCAATATAGGAAAGAAATGGCCAGCTTAATCTGAAACTCTTACAGTCAAATTCTTTATCTGCTCCTCAAGTGGCTATCACTTGACCTTGCCCAACTATTCAATATTAAAGGTACAAGGGAGTTTCCTAACTCTTAGCTTCCATAGTACAGCAAATTGTTCCCTTGGAAAAAAACCTCAAACCTGCTTATTAAATGTTAATGCTTAAATACAGTACAAACCTGGCTGCTGCTTAACACTGTAGCTGCTTTTACTGTTTATCTGAGAAACAGTACTCTGAAAGATGGGGCATAAAGCCACAGGCAGTTGCTTCCACTCCTCCAATTTAGACATTGTACTCCTTTGAAGGCTATGCTGGCAACAAGCCACCAAAAAAACCAAACCAGACACACAGACAGAGCAGGGTGGAAATTTTAAGTACGTTGAGAATGTCTACTGCATCTGATCAAACTTGAATGAAAATGTGACTGCCAGTCAATCAAGTGGCATAAAAAGATACCTGATAATCTCATTCTTCTGCACCAGTACATTAGCACTGTCTTACAGTCAGTGGGGGGAGGGGATGGAAGGATTCAACCAAAGGGAAAAAAAAAGAGTTGAAAATAGAAGTTGAACATTATTGACAATGACTGGTAAGAGCTTGTGCATGTAAACACATTCAACTTGGAAAAGCTTAATTCTACAAGTAGAAATGAACAGATTAAGAAAGCAGGGCGAAAAGCTTGAAAAGCAAAAGCAAAATGCTGGGTATCTGGCTGTGGACCAGGAAACCATGTTGTGTGTGTCCTGTCCTACCCACTGATGGGCTATCATACAGTAAACAGCATTTGCTCATCCACAAGTATTTGGTTACCACAAGCAATGGCAATAATATTCTTGAGAGCTCTCTTATTTAGGAGTAACTCATGCCTTTATGTGGTTTGAGTTATGAATGAGAGAACCATGGTCATACTCACTTGCTCCAAATAGTTCTTTGTGCACCTCTAACACCACAGCCACTCCAATGTTGTCCTTTGTCATCACTCTGTTTAACATAGCTTCTGAACCTTCAGAGTTAGCCATTGCCACTTGATTGAACTCCACTGTATGCTTCTGCACTAGTGTAAACCTGATTAAACAAAGAGAATCACATGTGAACACGTCTGATGTAGAGCTACACGAAAAGACGTGGTTTCTACCTGCATTCCAGTAGACCATGTCTAAGGAGAGAGCCTACAGGCACGAGGTGAGGCACATTTCTTTTGTCTGCTCACTTTATAAAACTGAGAGCAGTTCTAAGAAATACTCCCCCAGTCAGGATAGAGCTCTTCATCTGGCAAGCAAGATAACTCTTGCAGGAGATGAGATAGCTGGGGTTTAGGAAGTGTTTACTTGTTTCAGCATAGCACTCCAAGAGGCCAGTTCAGAGCAACTCAGAGGTTATTGCACCTCTTCTGGAGTGTTCTAGGCAAAAAAAAAAAATTAAGATGAGATTGCAATTAAAGGCTTGGCTTTTACTATGGGCAAATGCATTGTGGAAAAACAGCTTCTTTGAAACCACCAGCTATCAGCACTAGTTTAGTGACACTGGTCTTTCGGTCCCTTCCAGCCTTAGGATGCCCCAAAGTGGTTTGTTTGTTGTTCAGGACAAACTGAAGGCTACCTATTGGAAGTTGGGGTCTGGTTTTTGTTAGTGCTCTGCGAAAATGAGTGTTATGTCTTCTGTACTTACACATAAGAGCCAAAGCATAATAACCAGTTCTCTATATACCCTTGTTAGTTTGAAAAACATAAGCTGCTTGTTTTCACAGACTTTCCAGTCAAACCCAGGCAAATTGGTTTTATACATGATTTTAAAGGTTTGTTTTTGTTTCTGAAAGCAGTGATAACTCTTTATCACTTTATCACACAGAAGCCTTTGCAAAACTTCCATTCTAATTATTGA
Source organism: Agapornis canus (assembly GCA_036873685.1). NCBI lineage: Eukaryota > Metazoa > Chordata > Aves > Psittaciformes > Psittacidae > Agapornis > Agapornis canus. Next base: position 18,206 of record JBAFWW010002121.1, read on the forward strand.
AACCATTTTGAGGGAGTATTCAGAGGGATACTCAGTGTGGTACAACCTGTGAGCAGTTTACACAGACAAGAAGTGTGAATGCCACCACTTCTCCTCCCTTCCCAATAGTCTGATGCTTCTAGTGCAGCAGAAACTTTTGGATCAGGTATTCAACAATGTCTTGATTCATATGGCAGAGAATATTCTGTGAATCTTTTGCAGTAATACATCTTTTAATACCTGATGATCAAGAAAGCACAGCTGCTAGATCTTTACTCTTAGGGGGATGAAACTGCTGTCAAGCAAGGCAGAAGTTTGTACAGGAGGCATTTATTAGATCTGCCAAAAAATGTGCACAGACATGCAAGCTCTCCTGCAACTTCCCTGTTTCTGAAGAAGTCTTTTTGTTCATCTCTGAAAAGAATGGAAGGGCTGTGTTGCAAAGAGAGCAGCAGGAAAGAAGGGAGGCTCATTCTTTGTCATGAGCTTTCTATTTTGGTTTATAGTACTTTAGTTACCATGTGCCCTGAGGAAAACTTTCAGACCTAAATCAAGCTGGTTCTAATGTATTTTTAAGAAGCTGTTTCTGCCCCTTACTTTTCAGTTTTGAAGAATATTGCACAGCCATCCACATGCTTTTTCTCCTGCTCAGACATGATTTTGGCACGTGACTTTGGAGAAAAAAATCCATCGTATCCTCGTTCTTTCAAGGCTGGCAGAAAAAGGGTGAAGTATTGCTCTGTTTCCACTTCCTGGAATTGAACACAAATACCTTAGGCTAACACAGTCAAGCAAACCATTCCTATTTCTGTATGGCAACTTGTGCCTGCCTTGGCTTGCAGTCAGCAGCTTTCATCAAAGCATAAAGCTTCTGTTTGCACAAATCATGTCACTTCCTAGATCAATGGACTACCAGAAAGAGATTTACATTCCTGCATATCCTGGAATCCCCCAGCAGGGAAAGTGACAGGTTTATTTTGAGTAACAGTAGATTACACCCCGTATTTTTGACATCTGAACAGGGACACCATCCTAAGTGAAAACTTCTGAGAGGTCGACAAGTATCCAGCAGCAATTGCTATGTAAACTGTTTCACACAAAGGTCTCTTGCTGCACTGTAACAATACATTTTCTTTGTGGCAACATTTGGTCTCCAAGAGGATTTTAGAGGTTAACCTCTTCAGGTTTCCAGACCAAGGTAACTACTCTCTTCTTCAGCAAGATTTTTGCCTACCAGAACTTGCTTAAAAAAAGAAAGAACAGTTTAAAGGCAGAAGCATTCAACTGTTCTAAACATCCGCAACACATTTCTAATGACACAGAAGGACCCATACCAATAACACTTGATATTTAACTGTGACCATAAGAGTCCCTTTGTTTACCAATGAGAGTATTTTTGAGATTTTAACTTCTATGGCAAGCAGGAATGGACCAGGATTTGGGAATATAGCATCTTCATTCTCCCCTTCTGCAGTAAACCCTACATACCCAGAAGGAGAATATTTAGGGTGCTTATCTGAGCAGGAAAAGACCCAGATCTTCCAATACAGATTACCTACTAATTTAGCTAATTTTATCTCACTTGCTTTGTCTTATTTCATAAAACACAAGCCAACACATAAACAAGGATCTGGGCACACAGCTTGTATGAGTAAGCCCCAGAATTGGTTAGCAAGCAGATGAGTATGATGTTCTCAAGAAAGCATTTCATTCTAAGGGCAGAAGTTAATGTTTTCTGTTTCTGATGAAAAATACAGTTATTTCCCAATTACCTGAAGACTAATAATATCTGCATCACAATTGACGATTTCTTCCATGATTCCCTTTTTTCTGTACTCCCAGTTGAGTGCCCAAGATGGGCAGTAGCCATAGAGCTGCCGGGTGGCGTATTTATCACACAGCACATTGTAACACATAACTGTGAACGAAGCTGGAAGGAAAGAAAGAAAGGGAAAGGTTATCAACCTCTGAAGATTACAAATGCTGAACTTATTCAAGCCAAAATACTGGCTCTTACATGGTGTATTCTGGAGCACCTGCTGAACACAAGCCAGGGGGCTTATTCTACCCAGCATTTTATGAGCCAGCAATTACCAAACAAGGCTAAACTCTCTCTGAAAAAAAATCAGCGTTACTTCCAAAAGGAGAAGGTGCTGTGGGCATTACAAAGCAATGCAATCCCATTTTGCTGTCTATTCTTGGTCACCTGTGGGGATGGGGGAGATCTAGATATAGGCAACAATTAGGACCAGCCTCTCACTTTGGTAAGAAATCAGAGGGAAATGCTGCTTTAGAACGCTTCAGTTTTAGACAGTCTGATTTCAAAACATTTGTACTGCACCCTCAGCACCTGCAAAACATTTATAAGTTGTGTCTGTCAAGTCTAAGAGGGAGAGAAATGTCTGGGTGGAGGCAGGGAAGAGAAAAATGGATTTATCCATCAGCAAGCACCTAATAGATTATATGGTCACATTTGAAACAAGGAAAGAGGGAAGTCAGCATGCAGCTCATCAGATCATTCAGCTTCAGACATGCTTTCACATGCAAACTTCCAAACTCCCTTAGGTTTTACATCAAGATTAAAAAAGACAGGTAAATGTAACACCCTAACATCATGCCACTGGAAAAGACTATTCCAATCTGCAGGGAAAGAAGTGAGGTTTTACTATGAGGATATCCCACAGGGGTACTTTTTTATACTCAGTCACAGAAGGTTTCTGCTGTCAGGTTTAATTTTATAACAACAAGCAACGCGATTGGTACAGGTTTTACCATTGACTATTCCACAGCTCAACTGCCTAATGCTGTGCTTCCTAATGGCCTCTGAATTCCATTTGTGCTCATGAGGTTTGATTATAAAAAGGAAACTATAAAACTCTCTGAGCCATTGACTTAGGGAGGAATGTGAAAGGAAATGCCGAATGTGATGTGGTGGGGGCTTACAGGAATTCTGGCATTTTCCATTTCTTCCTATTTTTTTTTGGGTCGGTAACTTCAGGATGAGCAGGGGAGGAAAAGCCGCTGGATTTGGACAGCCTGAAGAAATGCTGCCTCTTGCACTTTACCAAGAGCAACAATAGAGGGCACTAAACGGACTTCAGTCCCAAGCACTCTGCTTGTTTACTTGCAGACAGGCAGTTCCCAAAGTCTCCCTTGAGTCAAGCCTGAGCGTGGACACCGTTATTTTACAGTTATCACTTCTGAGAAATGAATTCCTTTTAAAAAAAGCTCTTTTGCTTGGGCATCAGTGGCTGGAACAGGTGTCAAAAAGCCTAAAATGGAAAAGAAATGACCGGCGTCCCATTCAAATCGCAAACCTGATATGTACAGCACAGCCGTATGTTAAACATCTTAGTGCAAATCAACACAAATTGCTGTTTTTAATCTGCTCCGTGTAAGGCAGAAGACCACTCTGAAAATAAATCCAAGTAAAAGTTTTGCAGCACATCCCTGTGCAAACACAGGGAAAAGAACCTCAGATTTACCTGAGGGCAGAATTTGGTCTCGTTCTTTTAAAGTAATCCATGGCCTTGGAGGCAGCTGCTCTGGATGAACTGAAAGAAAATAGAAACCAGTGATTAATTCAGGGTTTATGTTTGTACGTTACAATTTCTAAGTCAAAAGGACAAGTGAACGATAATGTTCCATACCGTGCTTTGCAACCCCAACTTCCTGAATCTTTTTATATTCCAGGGCAGGCAAAAATAATGTAAATGGCAAAAGAGTAGCTATAGTAAAGGCAAATCTGTCAGTTTTAAGGTTCATCATTGTTTTTGTCACTCGCTTTCCAGTCTAGAAGCACCACCAACGTACTCTTCCATCCTGAATATACTGCTAAAGAAGGAGTGGTAAATCCTGTAGTGGTTCAGACACCCTTCTCCAAGAACCTCACCCTATATCCACCATTCCTGCAGTATTTTAACCTATCAGACATCAAGAGGCAAACCAGAAAACTCAGTTACAGAACCACAACACAGGATTCAAGTCAGATACTGGGTATTCTTAAACACTTTGGTATTCTGATACCCAAGTTTCACATTCTGCTTGCATTTGGGTTATAATTTTGAATGGAAAGTATCAAAATGGCTTCAGCCAGTTTTGTTGGTAACTGAAGGGTTTCAAACAGAACAGTGGGAACAATTGGCTGTAATATGGTAACATGGGAAAAGCTTGGACAATATAATTCAACCTCCTCCACAGTGTGTGTACAACTGGAACCACTCAACCAATGCAAAAGCAGTTAGAAAATACTCTGCCTTCAGTGTTTCAGATTCTTGTTTTAGCAGGAAATGCTGTCAGAAATGCATGCTTTTAAATCACTTCTGTCAATCAGAGTTCAAAGCTGTCACCTGCTAGATTGTCAAGCATGTAGTTCAGTAGCTTCCGAGTTCCGTCTGGGTCCTGGTAGAGGCTGAGAATATCTTGTGATAAAGGATTGCCTGCCAACAGCATAAAACAACAACTGGGTGATTAGCTGCCTGGCTTTCTCAAGGCTTTCCAACCAAAGAAAATCTCCATAATGAGACCAGACAAACTGACTGAGAAGATATTCGGGTTGCTTAACTTGTAACTGTAGAGTAGCACAGTAACAGATGCTACAGAAGTAGCTGGCACACACAGACTTTGTTCTTTTGACTCACTTAATAATACAGTAGGCTAAAGGGTTTATTTACCTATCTACACATAGAAATAGCTTCATAAGGAAGTCTGACAGCATTGAAAATGCATCGTTTTCCAAACTGGCTTTTGCTACAAGCTTAGCATCTCAAATAAACTTTAACAAAATGCTGAGGTAATACACCACGATTTTGAGCGCAGCCCCCTCAATTATTCAAGAGTACTCCTAGGAATATTTAATTGCAAAGAACACACTCACCTTTCAAACCTAGGGTTTGTAGCTGGAAGAGCCGTCCAAGTTCATAAGGCAAAACCCGTAACAGATTGTTATTTAAAAACAATTCCCTGCAGCAAATACAAGAAAACACTCTTGATGAGCATCACTTCATAAGTGCATCTTCAAAGACGACACTCTGCACCATGGAATTTTTTTGTGTTATGGAAAAATATGCCAATCTCCCCATTTCAAAGCATGATCAAAAAGACCCATAAAAGCCACAAAACCCCCAAAATTAAATCATGGAGAATTTAAACAGCAAGCAAATATCAAGTCTCAATGAACGTTTCAGAGCAGAAACTACATAGCTTACAGCCATGCACCTGTAGAGATCAGTAAAGGGTAACAAACCCTAAAGTAATTATTAGAACTGAAGCTTTGCACCCATCCTGAATTATTTTAAGTACAAGAATGAAAAGCAAGATAAAATTCTTGGTCCCAATCGCAGAAGATAGATTTTTGACAAGTTAACCAGAATAATCTCTCTCACCTGAGAGACACCATGTTTCCTAGTTCTGCTGGTAAACTTCTGAGTTTGTTGGATGACAGATTCAGGTAAACCAGATTATGAAGCTTGGCAATATCAGGTGGAATGCGAGTAAGATTATTGTCATTGAGGTGCAGAGCAGTCAAGTGTGTCAGTGACCAAAGTGATGTACTTAAACTCCGCACTCTACCTAAAAAAGAAAAGTAAAGGATCACCTCTTCAGTCAGGTTTGTGGTCTTAAACCATCAGATACTCTACCACTTTGCTGGAACACAGAGTGATGCTTGCAGGAGGTAACTTTGTGTATCTGCTCTATGAGCAGATTTTAAGTAACTATCTAATCCTCCTAGTTAAAAGGACAGAGACAGAGGTACAGTTCTAGGGAAGCAGATGTGCTACCCAAAACCTCATGTCCAATCTGAGCTACTGTTTTAAATGAGCTGGGCTGAATGTAAGCCAGCCAAGCTCAGACGCAACTGTTTAGTGAGTTACTCCTCCACCCCCAGCTCAGTAAAACTCTTTCCCCAACAGGATCCCCTACCTGAAGGTCCCCGGTACGATTCTGGGGCACCAACAACCCCACTGAACCAAAACTCAAAACCAACTCAACTCACCCGAGATCTCTAACTCAGCCCAGTGTGACTTCTTCCCATTGGCTACCTCTTCTGCTGACATGATGGTGTAAATTCTGCGAGGATCTGGAGGATCATATTTTTCCTTTGGCATCCCTGTTAGTCTGAAAGACCATCGAAACCATTATCGTCTGCCATTCCACAACATTCCTTCATTTCTAACCCCCCAAGTAATTGGAGAATATCCTGGAAATCGTCCCTGGACAGGACCTGAAGTTTCTGTACAATGAATACTATGCTAACACCAGCCCAACTGCTCCTGCCTCATGGAGTTACGCAGGTGCTCAGACCTTTGCAGAATCCAGGCTCATAATGGAGAAGAGCAATTCTTTCTGCAGAGTCTGGGTTTCTACAATCATGCGCAATGTTATCTTGTACTGGCCCAGCATGGACTTTCTGCATTTCCCCGTTTCTCCCCCAGACTGAAGCATAACCTGCAGCATTGCTGAGTTATTTGCTGCGTGCAGAACCTGCAGACAAGATGACAGTGTTTCAGTGCTCCTGGCAAAAGCACACAGAGTTTCCACAGGGAACCAGCGACTGAAGAGAAGGCTCGTCCCTTTTTCAACATACAAAGTCCCATTTATACAAGACTCCAAACAGCAGTCTGGAGGGGAATTACCTCAGTTTTCCCATTCACTGGCTATCTTCTCTGCTTTGTGCTTTTTCATGCTCAGTATCAGTCAAGACCTTTTTACTAGGAGACCTAAAACAACTTCAGGTAGAATTCTCATTAGCTCTTTGTGTACATACAGGGCTTCAGCCCAGACACAAACTTTAGTATCAGATGCATGGATCTATTTTAATATCAGATGCATGCATTCTTGTCAGGAGAGAGCTTTGATGTCCCACTCAAAAAACCATACACCTTCCAGATGGAATGAGGAGAAGTTTCCTTCCATACCTCGTCCAGGGAGAGGGGCTGTTTGGTTATAAACATAAGGTTCGCTGAACTTGATGTTCACAGGTTTTTATCTCCCCAGGCACACGAAATACCCAAACCTCAATCTGATACAAATCCAAAGCAGCTGGCCTACAGGATGCATTGTTTTTCTCCTCATACATACATCTCTACTACAACTGGCTGCAATAGCTGTGAATAATGACTATAACTCATTAGGTTTGCTGAACTGGCAAACCAGAAAACTCTGAAGAATGTGAGGAAACAAGTTCTTGTTCAGCTTGTCCTGAACAAAGATCACACATCCCCTTTATGAGATTCAAGTACTGAGTTTCTTCCAACTGATACAGATCACCAAAACAAGGCTTGGGCATTGCAGAGGAGCAGGAGTTGTCAGGTCTCAGTTACAGGTCTGGTGTTTCCCTCCCTGACAAACATGCAAGGAAATTCCATTCACACTGAATTAAGGCTCCCTGATGCAAGCACAGGGCAGATACAAGTCCCACATCTAATTATAGACAACTTCTATTTACAGGTGAAGTCATAAGGCAAGGACAGCCACAGGGTTAAGAGGATTCTGCCCTCACACTGCTCAACTGCAGCAATTCAGTTCAGGGTGCTGAATAAAACTTAAGATCATTTAAGGGTACAGCCTTAGACCCAAGATCCTTTGATCCTTGTTTCAGAACTCCAAAATCAGGAGTGGTACTTCCCAACAGAGTTACATGCTTTAGGAACACTATATCTCCAATGCTTGGTTTTGCTGGATTTATCTTCACTGTTAAATATGTGCAGCAGCAAGAACAGCCCTGGCCTCATGAAATGATTCCTCTCAGCTCCTGCTGAGAGCCACCAAAGTCCTATTTCACCTTTCCTCCTGGACATCCTTGCTCTTCGACACATATGAAACCAATCCACACTCCACCATGTCTCGACACAGCCCTTCCTGGGTTTTGCTAGACCCCTGCAGCTGATCAGAGCCCTGAACCTCTGCAGAGAGCATGGTCCCGCTTCCAACCCCTGTGAGGAAACACATTGCAACACTATCACACTTAGTAGAAAAGTCATTTCCTCCAGGAGCTTCAAGTGTGCTACCTAAGGCACTACTTGATACAAATTGCTTGGGATAGAGGCCAGAATCAAAACCACAGTCCCAGCATAAACAGAGTAAGCCTGTTGCTGTCAAACTGTAGCAAGCTAGTTTTGCACCAAGTCAGGCTGGGACATCACTGTCGCAGGGCTACCTGCAATGATCCTTTAACAGAAAATGAGTTTCTTACATGGCAATATCTATTTCATCTTTAAGGCATACTGCAGATTACAAGGGGAAACCTAAAAGCTCAGTGAAGACCAAGCAGAATACCAACAAAGGACTAAGGGTTTGTGGCAGAAGGGAGGTTTTTTTGATCTTTAAGAATTTGAACTGACCCAGGATGGGTCTCCACTTTGCTTTTTCATCTGTCATATCTTAAAGCAATCCGTACTTGTACCACATCTGGACCTAGAACATCACAAACTTTGCTGTCCAATATCCGGCAGCAGTATTTGGGTGAGCGCTTTGTGAAACACGCAGTGCTTACCAAGTCCTTTGCATTCTTGTTTTCCACAGCATGGTACCGTGCTAGCATCAGACACAGGGAGATATAAATTTCAGTTTCTGAACACTGAAGCTCCTGCTTGCCCCACATACTGTTGACAAAACCCTTTGCCTGTGCTTGCTTCCTATGGGCTTCTCAAGGTGCATTTCTAGCTCAAAAAGCAAGCAGGAGATTGTTAGTGCTTCTGCTTGCTGTTTCATCACAAGCCAGGCTCAGATGACTAACAGCTCAGGAAGGTTCAGTCCAGCCAGGGGTCCTTGCTGTCACACACACACCCCAATTCAAAGCCTTGAAGCAGCTGCGGTCTCCTCCAGCTGCCAAGCAGCCTCGCTGGAAACCAGAGCAGGGCTTGGCATTCCCATTGCCAGATCCTTCACTGCTCACACTGGGGCAGAAGCTGGACAAACATCCCAGGGCCTGGTGAGGAAGTGGTGGTTGGACCATCTGAGTCACCCCACACTCATCCATACCTGCCCACGAGCCAAGAGATGACCACTGACCAGGTGACACCATCAAAAAGCTTTGGGATTACAATTTCCTCCTTGGCAGGGAACCCAATTGAATGATGCTGAAATATTGCTTGTTATTATAAGTGCTCTGCCAATTTAAAGCAATTTGTGGCAGTCGAAGGCCTTCCAATGAAACAAGCCCTGAACTGCAAGTCAAACGGCATGCAGATTTTTCAGGTATTAGTCACTTTATCATTACTCTGAAATAGCATTGACTCAAACGAGCACCAGTGTCATTGCCACAGTTACAGAAAAGAGAAAACAAACCAAATACACTTATTTTGCTTTTTAACTGCAGAACATTGAGCAAGACTTGAAAGACACCACATGTATTTTCTCTTTTTTTGAGGCAAAAACGAATCCTGCCTCAGTTCCCAACTCCTATCGTTCCCATCGCCCCCTCTGCTTGTCCTGGAACTAAACCAGGATCCAAAAATCCCAACCTATTTTTGCTCAGTCTTCAGGGACCTACACCGAGTTCTCTGAATCAGTTAACCCCTGCTAAAACTTGCCCTCCACTACAGATCTCAGCATGTATCAAAGGAGCGTGACCAGGTCCAAGGAGGTGATCCTGCCCCTCTGCTCTGCTCTCCTGAGACCTCACCTGGAGCATTGTGTGCAGTTCTGGTGTCCTCAA
>JBAFWW010002122.1:4451-27397 GCA_036873685.1 Agapornis canus
TTTTTGATATTATTTTGATTTTCTTCTTTTTTGTATTTTTTCTTTCTTTAAAAAAACGCTTTTTTTTTTTTTTTTTGCACCATATGAGAGTGCTCTGAAATTAATTGTGACATTTAGTACCAATTTTCAGGTACCAGGATGTAGACTGGATTCAGGTCTTCTGAATGAGGTACTGAATCATGTTCCGCACCATTTTTGAATTAAGTGGTACTTACCATGTGCTTTGTGATCAGAGCCCCAGCTCACCCAACAGGATTGTTCTTTTACAACCCCATTTTGCAGAATCATTCTTTCCTTCTCCCAGTCTGTGATGGAAATATTAGTATGGTCATAACTGCGAACCAGACTTAATAAACACTTTTTCCCTGATATTGTTGCTTAATTTCAGAGGTCAGTTTTGTTCTCTGGGAGGCAATTGTTCTACACATCCATTTGTGTTAGCATGCTTTCTAACATACTTTCTACAAACAAATGAAGAATCTGTTGAAATATAAATTGTTTGAGTAGATTGTTACCCTCAATGGTAAATGTTTGAACATTAGTTTTAGGTTGGAAAAACCCTGTAGCATTGAGTTTTCCTCTCACTTTGAGTTTTTCTCTCACTTTGGTATGTATAGCACATCAGCCTTCTTTTTGTTCTATTGAATAGGTTCAGCTCCTGGATCTTTCATAAAATGGCATCTTTAATGGTTTCTGTGCCTTTTCATCAACCTCTCTTGTTTATCACCATCCTTGCTGAATTGTAGACTTAGTACTGCATTTTGGCAGTATTACATATAAAGGCAGCATAGTTTTCCCATTTCTAATTGATAAACTTCTTTACATAGTTCCCAAGATTTTTCTTTTATTCCTTTTTCATTCTTCAGACCCCCCTTTTTTAATTTTTCTTTTAGTTTTTAAAAAAACTTTTCTCCCAAGCTTTGAATTGGCTCTTTAGTGAATATGTACTGTGTTCTTTGGTCGTATTTTATCATTACTGTTGTTGAATTTGCAGTCCTGTTTTTTCTGTTTAATGTTCTGTTATGCTTAAGTCTTCTTTTGGAAAGGTTAAATTGCTTTTGAGAATTCCATTACATTCCATTTTTAATACTGTTACCTAGTTTTGGGCTAAGAAATTTCCATTATGATTGTTGTTCTATTATTGTCATTAGGTTTTTTTGTTGATTTCATCTCACCTTCTAGTAAAGGGTGTTGAAATCATCACAAGTTGGCTGCTAACTTCAGTTGGATGGGGATGTGAGAGTTTAAGTGATGCCTGTGAAATGCTTGCAAATGCTTAATTAGCATTCTGGTTAAAATAAAAATATAAAAGGTAATTTTTTTCCTTCATCTGTTATTTCCAAGTGTGTCACTCAGTCAGATAGTTCTAATCACCTGTGAGAGAATTCCCTGATATTTCTGAAACACCACTTAAGGTTCATGACTTCTAAGAAAAATAGCATTGGAAACCATTTATGTATGTATACAAAATTAATGCATCCCCTGTAAGATACTTTCCTAAGCCCATTAAACAAAGCTTCTGAAAAGGTAAGTCTTTTGTTTTTCTCTCAATGGATGTGGAAGAGTGTATTTTACTGCTATTAGGTAATTACATTCACTGGAAGCAATATCTATAGGTTTATAGCACCACAATCTTTGTGCTGTAGGTGATCCTGCTTGACCTTGCTCGAGCAGGGAGATTGACTGGATGACCCCCTGTATGTTCCTTCCAACTTTAACCATTCTGTGATTCTGTGAATAATTTAAGCATTTATCAGCACTGAGTATAAATTGCCTTTCTGTGGTCTGATTTTTTTGACACAGAAATAATTACAGGAAATGTACTACTGTGTATTTGTGAGTGTGTGTGTAGGAAGAAAATGATTAATTAGTCTGAAGAGATATTATCATTCTATTACTATAATGTTTTTCTTTCTTGATGATACTCCTCGAATTACCAGATCACTTAGGAGCTATCTATCTTACACACACATATACAGACATCCCTCATATGTACAGATCAATCGTGCCATTTTTAGCACCTTCTTTAAAGTAAAATAACTTAAACTAGGAAAAGAATCCAATTGCTTAACATGTTTCAGTGCCTATGAATTTATCCTCAAAGTGCTGAGTTTCTCCAAGTGGCAGTAACTTTATCACATGACATCTATCCATTATGAAAGATTTTAAAAGAATAGGTGATTGTATTTTTGGTTTAGCCTCTGCAAGGCGACTGTGACAGTTAAAGTGTAGTTTCTGGATTTACTGTTGAAATTGAATTAGTGGTGAGGTGCTGGAACAGGTTGCCCAAAGAAGCTGTGGCTGCCCCATCCCTGAAGTGTTGAAGGCCAGGTTGGATGGGGCTTGGAGCAATCTGGTCTAGTGGAAGGTGTCATTGCCCATGGCAGGGAGGTTGGAACTGGATGATCTTTAATGTTCCTTTCAACTCAAACCATTCTATGACTGGTTTGGGCACCGGAGGTTTTACTTGAATATTTGGATTGGATACTGTCACTTCTGTAAATAATACAAAGCAAACCATAGACCCTTTCAACTATTTATTTATTTATGCTTTAAACCAAGCTAGAATAGGATTTGTGCAAGCAACAGCCATAAAAGTTGGTTGAATAGAAATTAATGATCTTTTCTTTCTTACTTTCTGTCAGATTCTCAGACCATTGTGGCTACAACATTATTACCGTCTTACAAATTGTTCCATATGAATATTAGTCAGAGTAAGACGTGAAGAAGGTAGTAAATAGGAAAATGCATGAACAGAAATGTAAATATTTGGTATTTTCTTTGCTGTCCTTTATAGGGCATCTCCTCCATGAGTCGGCAGCCTTCCTACTGATACAGTTCCCTTGATATCCCTCTCCCTGTGTTGTCCAGCTGCTCTGCCCTGTTTTTTTACTTTATCCTTGAGAACTCCTTTGGCATCGTGGCCTTCTGTATGTGTGCATTAAAAATAGCACTTACAGAACAGAGGAAGTGCTGCAGGCCTTTTAGCTTGGGGCTCAAATACTTTGCTCAGTTAAGCAGTGAAATGAATTTGAATCCCCTTTTTTAGACAAGAAGTCAAGTGATTCATGGAGCCATGAATGAAGATACAGAGAATGAAGGTAGCAGGAACTGTTAGGCTTTCCATAGGGAATTGGAGGACCAACTAGATGGCTTAATAACCAACAGTGCACAAACTCACGTTTTTTTAATTCTGTGGGATCATTACATGAGGAATAAGTTATTCAGCCCTCTTCTAGGCAGGATAGTCATTCTACTTAAGAAATGTGGTTTTAGTTCAGAGACTGAATCAACATACAGTATTAAACCAATATGATGCTAACATATGGAACGTTTTACCTAGCAAATAACCATACTCAACTTGTGCACACAAATTCTTGCATCAAAGCAATGGTCTTGTTTCCTTTCTTTGCAGTATCTATTAGAGATGTAAGGTGCTACCTATGAAGTCTACAGCTATTTGTTTCTGTGGTTGTGTGAGATTTATGTAGCATTTTTTAATGCATTTTGCTAGTAAGATTCAAGATGGGTGTTCCCACATTTCCTCACTCAGTGGCTGCAAACTGGCTTCTTTCAACAGACTCTCTATATCATGGCTAACCCTTAATGTAATTGTTTTCATTTGATTGGGGCCTGCTAGTGAGTTAAACCTCTTTTATAGACAGTTGTGTCATCTTTGTGCAGAAAGTTTGTTTCCTTGAAGAAACCCACAAACCAACCAGATTCTGTACTTTGATTTGAAAGGCTTCACACACATTGCTCCAATTCTCTTCCCAGCTGTATTAGTGTAATGAGCCCCTCTATATGGTGAGATTTTTGTCCTCTTCCAAAACATGCACAAAAATCGGGTTTTCATACCCTGAAGCACCAATTAGCAAATGTAAATCTGGTAGGAAATGACTGATCCTGTGCCCTGTTTCCCTTTTGTCAGGGGTGCTGTGGCCATGGAAGCCACTGCTCCCTGTGCCACCCTGGGCTGATAGACAAGTATCCTACTGGAAAACCTTTTATTTCTTGAACATAACCCAAAGGTATTCTGTTGACGACTGTAGTGAACAGTTCAAACAGTGGGACTCATTTGATATTTTATAGGCCTTTGGACTTCAAAGTCTGCGATTGTTACTGCAATGTTTCTGTAATGCCCCATCTAAATCCTACTTTTTTCACTTATATATCAGATTTTCCTTTTAAGTCATCTGATTGGAGCAGAACTCAGTATGACACTAAAATTCTTCAAATACCTCATTGCTTCCTATTTAGTTTAGTTCTTTATTGTCCAAGTTTCATTATGAAATAGTAGGAGGTGAATGAAGCAGTGAAAGATACCTTGTTTACACTACTTATCAAATAGGGTATTAAAACCTATGTTTTGAAGAAACATTGAACAATTTATTTGCACCAATATATTAAGAAGTTGTTTAATGAAATGTTCTGTCAGATAATCCTAACAGAAACAGAAGCGTGTGGCTGTTTTATGGTATGCTATTGAAAGGGATTATTTTTTTAATCCCTTTTCTGTTTCAGGTGTTTTAATGAAGTAGTATAGAATCTGCTTGTACTACCATAAAATACAAATAAATTCACATGGGCCAGAAGAAATCCCTGTATCAATTGACTGAAGGATTGGTTGTGTGTTAGTAGTTCTATTTCTTACAAAAACAACAACAAAAAAAGAGACAAACGTTAGACAGTATTTATCATGTGTCCTCATTCTGTTCCATTTACTTTATTTCTACCATCCCAAAGGAAATAAAATGCTGTCATTTGGTGTGATACACAGTGAGATGAAGGAGAGAAATCATCTTGTGCTTTTATTAAAGATGACCTACTAAGAGATATTTCTTCTAAATTGGGCTTCTGCCCTTTTTTTTAGAAAATATTAAAGGTCAATTAAAAAAAACAAAACAACAAAACCTTCTGATTTTTTTGTTCTTGATCTTTCTTCCCTTCTTTCTCCATAGAAATAAACCCACTTAGAACCCAACTTTCCATAGCCAAACTTCTTTTTATGCAGTGTCATGTACCTCATATCACATCTCCTTGTTCTTGCTGACAAATCTATTGGGGAGGGTATAAATGTACAAGAAGTTACAAATGTGCAGGATGTACTCATCCCCTAAGTAAAACCTCTCCTGATGGCACACTGAGGATTGGCCTAAATAACAAAGATATAAGATTTGCTTCAGAAGAACAAATCAAAAGCATTCATGTCTAGAGGACATGACAGATTTTAAGCCCCTGGTTCTGTGTTAGCTGATATACCATAGTGGCAGTTCTAAATTGTTGTAGAGATTAATATGTAATTAAAAACAGAAAATCACCCTGTCTTTTTGTAGCTTGTGAATTTTTGGTATCTTTTGGCTTTGCCTAAGTCAGCCAGCCAGAAGAAACACAACCACATCTTAAAGATTTTCCCTCTATGAATTAGTCCAGTTGGAGCAAAACTGTGTCTTTTTTCACTGTAAATGTGGTACTCATTGTGGCTCTCATTCAACCTTCCTTTCACAGACACAGCTGTAGTGGTGACAGTGAGATTATAATTATGTCTCTGCTTTTTATTGCTCTTATAATGAATCCCACATTCCTTTTGGTCTGTCAAATTTTGCTAGAAGTCAGTGAAGTTATGCTGAGAGAAAAGGAGAAAACATGAGCTTGATGTAATATTTCTATAATGGAGTAATGCACGTTTTCAGAGCAAAGAAATAAGGAAATTCAGGTGTGTTTCCACATTTTAAAGGGACATGTATTCCTAAATATTACTGAAGGGACTAAAAGGTTTTTTGTTATGTTGCCATATGTTTTAGCATCATCTCTGTTTTTAGATAATTACAAGAAGCAGAGAAGTTCTTGCCATGACTTTAGAGAGGCATTGGATTATCAGTGCATTTTTGCCTGTGTCATGTGGTCCATTTGATTACAGAGGAAACTTCCTAGAAATTAACCAAAGAATAAATTTGGTTTATTGTACTTCACTCTGGTAAGTTGCTCATCAGTAAGTGGAATTCATGAAATGTGAAGCTGTAGAAAACCAGCAAGATTGCGCTGAATATGATACTGTAGAGAAGCTGCCAAATCTAGCTAAAGGGATTAATACAAAAACATTTCCAGTGTTAATGAAAAATGGTGGCTAGAGCTTTTCACTTATATATGTACAGCCTTTGCTTTCATACAAAGTCAGAGATTTCTTTTGTCTTCCTCTTTTTCGAAGGATTGTTAGATCTTACATTACAACGTATTTTCTGTGTAAGCTTGCTGATCTTTAGCCTGTACTTATCCATAATCATTCTTTAATCTTAATTTCTTTTTTGGTATTAGAGGATCTATTTCTCTTTAGTGGTTTGCCAGAACATCACTGTTAATGGATTTCTGGTGAACTAGGAATTTTGCAAGAGGAACAGATACAGTAATATTCTAATGGCTGGCAAATATGTGTTGTTTCCACTTGAATTAGGTAGCTATGCTGTAGTTATGTTTTGCTCTTCCCTTTGCCTGATTCCTTAGGTAGACTGTGGGAGTTCAAAAGATGCAATTAATCATTTCTTACTGAATGTGTTTCTTTTCCGTATTTGGTGGTATGACTGGGATAATTCTGCAGCTGGGAATTGGGAAGACTATGAGCTGAGTGAATTTCTCACTAATGCATATCTGCCCTTCCCTTGTTGACCAGGTTTTTGCATGTGTTTTTATGGGTTTTGAGCTGTGAAGGTTATTTGCATTCACCTTCATTCCAGTCCTGCTCCATCTGGACAGCACAAACAAAGCACTTCAGGCCCAATCATGCAGGTTTGCTGGCTAATGCCATTTCTGCCCTTCCCATCAAAGTCTGATTTAGGTTGGTAAGGTCTTCACCACATTTGAATGCAGTCCTTCAGATACTCAGTGCTTGAGCACTGAGCAACATTGTCAGTTGCTGGTTGTTGCTAACAATTCCTGCTTCATTTATCCCACGCGTTCACAGCCAGTTGGTTCACCAGTATAAAAATTGTAATGCGATCTCTGGGTTACCTGAAGGGCAAAAGACAAGCCTTTCTTTATGATTACGCTTCAAACAAATGATTGAATATTTCACATTAAGACCCTGTGTGGTTTACTCCTAAAAGCTTGTCAGATAAAGCTACTGGTACCAGATTTCAAGGATAGAGTACAGAAGGTTGATGGTAGATGTCTGAAAAGAAACATAATGCTGAGGTAGGGAGAGGTGGTGTCAGCACTGATGTCAGCAAAAATATGGTGGGGTAATAAACTTGCTTTACTAAAAGTGTAGCTTTTGAGTTTGGGTTGCATTATCTCAGTGCACAGGCACTGAGTGTGATCTTCCCACTTAACTGTTTTTCTGGAGGCACTGCAGTATTTTCCTGCAGACTGAACACAAGTTGGTGGTGAAACATATTCCTCTTCTTTCCTACATGAGGTGTGTTGAAACACTTCAGTCATTTTTTTCTCTTGCCTGGTGGTCTGCAAATACTTTGCTTTTAGTCTTTGAATGGTTGTCATAGCCTTCATGTTGGTATGCATATTCATGCTGTAATGCCTATGGATTAAACCAGTACAGTCCTTCCTTCTGTCTTATAGGTAGGTCTGCATGTAAGACTTCAAGCAATTCTTGTATGGCCCCTGTTCATAGTAGCAGCAAGGGAAGACTGTTATTTACAATAGCATTGTCTAGACATTGGCTGAGTGTGCAGACAATAGAGCACTGCAAGTAATGCTGATTCTGGACCTAGTTTCTCCTAAGGGAGATCTTGGACACTTACCGCCTGGCGGGATTCTGTCAAGTTTCCTGTTTTCCATTTCTGTCCACCCTTCACCCCAAATGAGCAGACTGAACAAGACTGGCACTTCAGAGGAGTGAGATCTTTATTGCTTTTATTTCTTTTGCAGATGAACTTTAAATGTTAGTTGCTTTCTTTGGAAGCAAATACTCAGCTTTTATTTTGGTTTCAGTTCTTGCACATTGATAATCATGCAGATAATTTCTGAGAGCAACTCAAATTTGTCATGAAATGAACATGAGAAAAATAAGGCTAGTACTGTTTGGTCCCTGCAAAGCGTGTCATAAGAAGTGATTTGGCTTTAACTACGTTGGTTTATGATAATATGACTAAGAGGTTTTTGTTTTTTTCATTCCCTCTGCATCTCTCTGTCATTGAGGAATTAAAGCAGCAACACCCAGACAACATGCTGACACTTTACTGTGCCAGCAGGAACAAGAAAAATATTCAGGCTGACCTTCAATAAGAAAAATATGTGGACATTTTCTATATTTTTTGTATATTGAAAGCAGCATTAAACTGTTTTCAGAGTCATTTTCAGGTCACTGTAAATCCCTGTGGACATAATCCCCTCACCCAGTGTTGCTGATGACACAAGTTCCTTCCTATTCACACTGGGAGAAGGAAGACCACCATGGTGCTACGTAATTGACAGTGCAGGACTTGCGAGGGGGAAATGACTGGGGAACGAGCAAGTCGCGAGTTGTTGTCCATGCTGTTGGCATCCTAGCCCTTCAGTATGTCTAGTCAGGAATCTCCCTGTGAATTCAGACAGCTTAAAGATGTATTGATACTGTTGTGTTGTGTCAGCTGTATCACCTCAGCAGAAAAAGAAGATGCTAATGGAATTGCACATGGCAAACTAAATTATGCTTCTGCACTCGGACAAGTGCTACCTTTCTGTTCTGCTTTATCCAAACCTAGTAGCTGGTCTTCAATTACACATTTCGTATTTTTCCCTATTTAGACTTGCGTATAGCATAAAATAAGTGTTATGTGTGAATTTTTGCCCTTGGATGAACATTAGGAGTTCTGGTTGACTTCATCGGGAGCTGCAGGCAAATGTCCTAAAAAAAGACCTTGGCCTCAGATCTAAAGCCCTTTTTTCTGCATCCTATATTCCAGGAATGCGTATCTCCCTGTTTTCAAAGTACTGCAGTCACTAGCATTTTTAACAGGTCTCTAACAAAGTCGGTTGTCTTTGAAAAGCCAAACAGAAGGAGCTAAATACTGTATGGGAATAAGAGGCCAATGTTTGAGCACCTTTGAAATCCCAACCCCTGAGATCAGCTGCCACCTAACATTTGCATTTAGCAATTTGTAAGTGAGCAGATTGATTTTAAACACCAGCTATCTGTAGGAACTGCTTATTGGGGTAGTATAAGTGTTTTGTGTAATTTTTAAGCTGCATTTTTATGCATTGTTAATGTATCGTAGCTATGTAGTCATGTTTTCCCTGGGGTTTCTGAATGTAGCTAAGAACCACTGCTGTGAATAACTGTTGTTACCTAAGGAAAGAGGCAGAATACCAGGATGGAGGAGGCACATCCCAGTTGTCAGCAGTGGAGCTGGCAGAAATCAAGAATCCTTTCCCCTCCTCTTAGAGCATATGGCAATCAGAATCTTCCAATTTACTACAAAGGAGACGTGACACAAAGGAATTGAATTGCCAGTCAAAGTGTAGTCAGAGGAAGGAATAATCAATATACAGAGAAACCACCTGGAGAAGCTAAAAGGCTGAAGCTGCATTAGGTATTTCCCAATAGATACTGATGGTAATTTTATGCTGTTGTAAATGGGTAAAGCAGGATTGCCTGCTTGCTAGTAAACTGGGAACGCTGCTGCCAGTAAACTGAAGCTGCATTAAGAACCATTTTTGTGTTTCTACTGGTTTTCCCATTTGCTGAGAACCAGTACTTGATGCAGGACTTGAACCAAATTTGCCACAGTAGTTGAGGACCCAGTGTAGTCGGCTGCAGAATTGGCCTTTCAGGCATGAAGGCTGTTTAGTATGTATAGCAAATCAAAAACTTTCCAAAAGCACAGTGTTCAGAGCATAGTCCTGATTTTGAGGTTTCTTCTGCAAATCAGCCTAAGTAGGATATTTTAAAATGGGTTTTCTAGCTGCCTTGTTTCCTTAAGCATCTATTTTTGTATGACTTAATATTGAGTAGATGCTAAAGGGAGATAGAGAAATGCTACAGTAATCTGTGGCAACTGTTTTGCTATTAAGCTAGAGTCAGCATCAGTCTGAAGAACAACAAAGATTTGCTTGTATAGTGACTAAGAGAGGTTGCATTCAGTTAGTGGGTGTGAACAGATAAACTGCTGTTCATTACTTGCTCATTTTTTCCTTCTTTGATTTTCCTTACAGATACTTCAGATATGCATTGAAATAATTGTTACTCAAACTGTATGTTCAGTAATTTGCAAATAAATGGTCGTGTTAACAATTTATATAAGGAATGGGCAATGAGATTATTTTAGTATGATACCAGAATTGGTTTATAGTAGTGCATGAATACTACGGTTTGTACTTTCATTCAGCTGTGGTATAACGTCAATGAGATATTAAGGATTGCCTCGGGACAATCCTGTTAATAAGTGTTTTCAAATAGAGTTTGTTTTTCTGGTAATGATCCATAGAAGCCCTCTCTCTTTCATGCAAGATGGAGTGGTCTTCTCCAGTCCCCTTTGTATAAAGGTAGTTTTCTCCCTTCGTACAAATTTAATATTTTCAGGGTATTTTTTTTAACCACAATTGTATAACTTTTTTACAACTTTTTAAAAAAAAAAAAAAAAAAAAAAAAGAAGAATACTGACAAAACCCCCCAGCATTAAAATGATGCCATCACTCCCCAGGTATCAAACTGAACATGCAGTGAGAAACCAGGAGATTTTTAACCACTTTGCAAAAAGTCATCTTCTTTTTTCAGCCAGTGCCCAGTTCTGAATGAACGTGATCTTATAATTTTCAGCTGACTTTTTCCTCCTCTTTTAAGGAGGTTTGGTTGCCAAAATATCACACAGCTTTTGATCTCTTTCAGCATCAGTGCACCTGTGCTACAGAGGTGGCAGCTGATGCTACCATGTTGATAATTGTCATCTTCCTTCTCATGCTGGTATTTCTAGATCTTATTATACTCCTCCTTCCTTTAGGATTTTGCTTGGCTGTCATCTTAGGTGATGTGCTGCATTGTCTCTTCTCATGTATGTTTATTTTTGCTTGGGACATCAGTGCCAGGACATTTGTGTCTCTCAACTTCTTTATGGCACATTAATTTCAAATTGCATTTGCACTTGGAAGGAATGAACTGTCTCCATGCTGGAGACACAGGGATCTGAGTAGCCAAAGAGGGTTTTCATCTTGCCTAAACCTTTGCTGAAAGTTTTATTGTGGTTCTCCTAATTTGTGCATTTGTGTCTTTTACTTTTAAGATGTTAGTCCTTTTCCTGGCATGAACTCACAGAGCTACTCCTCCAGCCATATCTCTTCTCTCTCACTGGCTTTCCCCTCTGCTTTTTCTTCCCATTTAAAGTCTTCTCTCTTTCACCAATTACCAAATGCCATTCATGTATTGGGAGGGGGTGGTGGTGGTGGTGTGGAAGTAATTTTGTTTATGTATTTACAGTGTTGTCACAGGGCATTTTATGGTAGTGCTGTCTCTATCTTCTCTAAACAAGAAAAATATTTTTTTCTTAGCTCTTAGAACTATTCAGCTTTTAATGCTGTTTTTTTGGGTATCTCCACTGAAGAGACTGTATCAGCAGTACCTTCCTTCAGCAATCCAAAATCAATTTGCAGCTACGATGTGGTATCTGCTGCACTACAGCGTTACTGCACTCTGTACAGATATTAGTCTTGTACCGTTCTGCTGAAATACCACAGATCATTTTTCTTATTCAAAAAGTGGAGATTTCAAGGTGACCATATAGGTATATTTATAGACAAACATTGTCTTTTCTGTTCTCTTGTGTCAAGTTTAGAAGCCCCATGGTGTTGTCACTGCATGCTCTTGCACTGACTTCTGCTGCCTTCACAATCTGGGGGAGTGACTCTATAACAAAGGGGTGACTTATATAACAGATTGCTTGTCCCTTCAGGGGGACAGTTTCCAAGCTTGCAAACTCGTGTAATTGAAGGACTCTCTAAGACTCTCCCCAGTGCATAAGCATCAAGTCATTATCTTAGCAGCAGCAGCAGCCTCAGTGGTTTAATCCTCACCACCCTCTCTTGAATTGTCCCAGGGTCTTTGTCAGGAGCTTTATGTTGGTGGTAGGGGTTTCCTCCTCAACAGTCTTGGGTTCATTTGGTGCTATTTTTGTATGTTTTCAAGCTCACAGAACACTCTAGTTATTATCCCTGGGTTTATTTATACAGTGACAGCCTCATTCTGTTATACTTACGTTACCATACGACATAATGGGGTATTGCCCATACGGGTTCTACCACTTACTCATACCTTATATGAGTATATATATATACATTAAATTCAATTATGCAAGTGAGAAATACTACATATCCTATGTTGAATTTTGACAACCTGCTACATTTTAACAGGATAACCGCTCCTGCCACTTCCCTTATTGTCCCCTCTCTCTCCCTTTTATTTATTCTTCTCTGGGGATAGTGTCTAAAATCAGTATGTAGGCAAACTCCAGGAAAATGTTTTGGACTAAAATTAACATATGTATGCTTGAGTTAGTTTCTTTTCCAGTTTGGAACTGGTTCTAGTTCTGATGTGAGCGTAGTTTTTATATGAGGATTGCTCTTTCCTTGTTGTGGAGCTCAGTGCTGTTACTTTTATAAACAAAAGATTGTTAAATACTTCCAGGCCTGTCTTCTTGTGGACTTTGATTTACAAATGAAATGAAGAGTCAGGATCATTGTTGATTTTAGATTGGCCTTGGACACTTCTAATTCCTTCCCGTTGCTCCAGGATGTTCATATTCTGGTCCCGTATATCCTTTTTATCTCAAGTGCCCAGGTGGCTGGCTGTGTATATATATATATATATATATATACACATATATATACAGTCTGTGTATATATACTGTACATATACAGTATATATACAGTGTGTATATATATATGTATATATACAGTGTTTATATATATGTATGTACATATATATACATATGTATATATATGAATGTACACACACACACACACACACACACACACATTCAGGGTGTGCGAGAGTTTCCTCTGTGTTTGAGCTGTCTTGGTAGCTCACCCACCCTGCATGTCTAGTGGTTGTTTACAGTTGAAGGGAAGAGCAAAGAAACACCCTTGGGGCTGGGCAGTCCTCTGGTCTACCAGGTGCTCTAGGCCAAATCATTTCATCCCACTATAACTCAAGCCCCAGTCTGTCAAGCAGGGTAATAGTCTGTAACTTGGAAGAGTGTTGTGGACTTTAACATACTGAAGAGTGTAAGGTGCTTGCTTAATAAGGGAACTCAGATCATGGGGGTTGGACCCAGAGCTTCCAAACATGAAGGCTTTAACTATATGTGTCCTAGGACCTATAGTAGTAATAGTTTGCTGAGTGGTGCACAGATGCTTGAAATATGTAGCCTCAGGAATGAGCTATCGTCAGATATGGTGAAATGGGTGAAAATGGGTGGGCATACGTCAAAGACAGCTACTAAATTGAAAGGAAAACGGAGAAGGCTGCGATGTGTTGCATGCTGAAACAATCTGTGAGAGAAGTGCTGTGGCTTTCAGCTCACTGGTTTTTCCATTTTCCGTTGGCTGGTTAGAGCTATTTTTAAACTCAGTATCTTTTAAATAATGCATAAGTTAACAATAGAGACTTATAGTACTGGAAAAAAAACCCCACGAATGAACTTAAAAAACCCAGAAAATCCTATCCAGACTGCTTCCAGAAGGGTCTCTGGGAGGAACAGAGCACATTTGTCTTTGCAATTTCCAGACATCTTTTGCAGGATTTCTTTTTTAGAGCAAATCTCCTGTCTTTGAACTGAGACTTTTCATTTACAAAGTGCCTTCCACAAAGCAACTGAATAACTGCTATGATGTAAAAAAAGTACATCACTTTGCGGGCTGTATGTTTTGACAAAACCCAGCTCAATCTAGCTGCGCGAGTACCTTAGCACCTTTGCATGTCAGGAGGAGTAGTGCCAGGAAACCCCTTCTCCTCTGGGAATAGTTTGCATGAATGGTTCAGCTGAGCAGTGCAACTGCAACTAATCCTGTTTTTCCAAGCTGCACCAGATCTATAGTCTGTGAGCTCCATAGCTATCCTGTGCACAGGCATCCAAGCCGCTGTAGCTCTTGTTTGCATGTGATCATAAAAGACCTGAAGCAGTAAATGGCTGCCTCAGGAAAGATGGTTTTAGCAGGGGTGGTACGTCCAAATGGCTTTTGCAGCCTGCTTGAAGTGGCCACACTTGTCTCTGTAGCTGGCATACATCCATGGAGCAGGATCAAGGGAAAGCTGTGGCTGGGAACTTTGTCACCATCAGGCCAATGTATCTGGCTCTGATTGCTCTGAGGAAAAAATTGGTGCTGGGCAGATTAATTATCCTGGCAGCTTGCAGATTTGTAACCTCTGTGGCCAGAGAAGCCTGCATTTGCATGTGAGCCGTGCCAGCAGGCAGGAACTGCAGAACTGATTTGGGTTCTCCTTAACATGTTGAACCTGTAATGTTGCTGGGCTGGAGCAGGAGGCCTGTAGCCCCTCTGCTTTGCTTAGCAGTGATATAAGCTGTGAATTTAGAGGTAGAGCAGAACTGAGAAATTAGGAGCATACTGAGGTATTTGGGCCTGCTGCATTTTTTTATGTCATCCAGATCTAGTTTTGCTGCTGAAACCTCCAAGTGAAGGAAAGGGAAGATGTCTGGTTGCAATAATCTCTGTTTGCCTTTATTTCCTAAAAAGTGAACTCTAATGATCATAAGGGGAAAACAGGGAGAAGCACAGAGTGTTTAGTGATCTAGTATCAATCATGTTATTTTATTGCCTTTCACTTGTGTCAAATGCTTTTATGCCATCATGTAGACAGTAATAAATATTCATGTGGGTGGAAAGATATCACTTCTCCCCCTCCCCCAAGTACATTTGGAAATGATTTATACTCTGATTGTCTGAAAAATTGCCGTTCTGTGCTGGTTTTCAGATACACTATTTTAATGCTTTGTGAGATAGTTTTGGAGAAATGGTTAGGTAATTGGAGCTGTTTCATTGTAAGAGTTCTCTTTTCTCCCTTTCTTTCGATGTGCATCAATCTATAATATAGCAGATTTTACTATTGATAGTCTTTGGAAGAGAAAAGCTACTAATAAATGTCTGTTAGCCATAGTGCAGTAATTGGTGGAAGAGTTAATCATCAACCTGATGCCGGCACAGGAAATGTTTTTAAGAATATGTGTAATCCCTTGATGTCACTGAATTAATTATTTAACTGGATTTTTCCTCCTGTTGATTGACAGTGCTGAGAATTTGCAGTATCTGTGATGTGTGTAGCACACGTAGTTTTTCAGGAGCTTGCTCAAGGTTTAGTGTCAAGGGGAGAATTGTAAGAGTGCTAGGATACATCTTGGAGAGTTAGAGAACATGTTCTTTGGTTTACATATTAACAATAAGGAATAAGGGCTCTAGTTAAAAATCATGTATCATTGCACGTTGTAGAGGTTGTGAAAAAAGGATCAATTCGACTTCATCCTACAAAATATGTAGTACTGTTTTTGTAGTATTGCGTATGTGCATCCCCTTTAAGTGTTTATCCATATATACTACTGTGTGTGCACCAACATTTCAGTCAGTGTAGATTGGGTTGTCTTTTACAGGCTCACAGGGTACACACGTCTTGTCTGTTCTCATGTTGCAGGCCTAAGGACATAAAAGGTGGTGCGTGCTTCCCTCTGTGCCTCTCATCCAGCTTTGGCAGAGGAACATATTTCGGGATGCCCATATGGTCTGCAGCTGTTCTCAGAACCTCTACTTTCCCCCCGCTTCCCTGCCTCTTTTCTGCTCACGAGTCTTTTGAAGACTTGTACTGGCCTTTTTTGCCTCTTCAAGCTTGTTGCTATGGGTAAAGTGATGTACAACAGGCTTTTGGGCTCTGTCCTATTGCCTGTGTACAGAATTGACACTCCACTTTGTTTTTTCCAGGTTGCTAGCTTCAAGTGGAGCACTAGAGGTTGTTAAGGTGACCTGTGTCTCCAGGTTGCAGTTTGCAATATTTTATTCATTTTCAGACCCATACAGATGCTTTAGACCAAACTCCAGGTATAACTTGAGGAGAAGTCTTTGCCATCAGTCTTTAGTCCCAGAGTACAGGACTGTGCACGAAGTGAGCTTGGAGAAGTTTTGTCTGTGAGGATGTTCCCCAAGAAAGAAAACTATCCCCAGGGTCTTTGGGCAGGCTTTCCTCACTCTCTCCTCACTATGCAGGCTCACAGACCTTGCAGCCTCATGATGGCAGTGTCCATTTTCTGGAAGCTTCTCTCTCAGGGCATGGCATATTGAGCAAAACTGTGTATCTGAGCAGACAGCGCTATGGATGATCATATGTCCATGCTTGACCCCATGATCCAACCCTACTTACCCTGCTAGGAAAGACTTAATGTGACAGCCCGCACCTGCTGCTTTTGACTTCTTAAGTAGTGCTGCCCTGTAATGACTGTGAGCTCAGGTGGTTCCTTTACACATGCTTTCTATATATAAATTAGTTTTTGGAGTTGTGAGAACTATGCTGTGAACTTCTAAAGTACGCTTGGCAGTGATAACCCGTATTCTTATCAAAACTAAAACAGTTGCTGTAAGGATAAGACGGTTTTCTATTAGAAAAATAATGTGCGTGTTTGCCAAAATCTTATCTAATTTATAATTTTTCCTGACAAAACCAAAAATAATAAAGAAGTTTGGGATTTTTTTTGGCTGTAGTTTCATATTTTTGGTGGATGACAAACAGTAATGGTGGGAGGAAAGGAAAACAAAGCCATTCTTTAAAAATATTGCAAAAGCTTTTGAAGTGTTGGCTTAAACCAACATAATTTAGAATATTTGAAACATTTTCTCAAATTTTGATGTAAACTAGTTTACATTTGTGCTTCTTATTCTTTTGGTTGTATTGTTTCCCAGCAAGCTTTCCCTTTTCACCCTGGATGAGATATTGCATTCTGTGTTTCATTTACTATTGAGTGTGTTGCTGTTACCCAGTCATCGACTTCTCTTCCGTAATAGTTTAGGGTTCTTTGCTGCACAGCTCTGCAAAACTTGAATTTGAGACAAGAGTGTTATTGTGCTTTTGGAAATGATATTTTGCAAGTCTGGGGTAGTAACTCATGATTTTTTCCATGTCCTATTATAAACCTCTATCAATAGTAGTACTAAAATATGTATTTGTATCCTGAGTAAACTTCTGGGTCTCAAATGGCCAAGTATCAAATAATAATTGCTTATTTTGAATTGTTTTCCAATGTTTTACAACAAGTTGCTCATTCAGGAAAGATGAATAAGATTCTATTTCGGTGTGCTTCTGTTATTTAAGTATCTTTGAAGATTTAAAAAAAAAGGAATTGCTTGGGGGATAGAACTTATTTGGAAAAAATTGTTAATGCACTCTTTCTCATTAGACTTCGGGGTCTGGTATTTGTGTGTTGAATTACCACTAGTGAATGGAAACTACCCTGATAAAAGTGTAAAAGCATGTGTGCTATTTATGGTCCATTTGACATGATGAAGATGGTAATGAAGTAGAGCTTTCTGAGCTTTCACTGTCTGGTACTTTCTGTTTTAAAATATACTGGGAAATGAAAGGATTTTAGGGATGCAAAATTGATACTGGACAGAACTATGTCAACATATTGTAGGCAAAAGCCTTTAAATAATTTGAACCATGTTTAGATAGTGGAGAAGAAGAAAGATGGAGAACATAGGCTTTCTTCAGCTTCAGTGTGTACTTGGGTCAGGGTGGAGGTCAGAATGCTGTGACCCCTGGGACACCTAACGGGTTTGCCCTGCACTCCTACCTTTTTCAACTTTAGTTTATTTGCAGTTCTGCACTTCTTGTCACCTTTCTGAAGTGATGGTGCCATAGTATAAATAATATGTAGTTTTTTCACCGTCATCATTTCTGTTGGACATGATCTTGCTGCTGAAGGAGCAATTCCTGTGCTCTGCTGCACACCAGTGCTTTTGAGTAGCAGATCTAAGTCTACATTTTCTGAGTGTCAGTTTCCATTTAATTTTCTATGAATGAAACACATTCATAGAACAGATTTCATATAAGTACATTCATTGGCACATACATGGATTCAGGTGTGCATACCCAACTATGCTTATAGACCATTCTTGTAACCTGAAATTAAGCTGGCATGAGTGGTGTCTTACCTCAGAGGGCTTAGTTCTGTCAGCGGCTGAGTGCTCTCAACTTCCACTCATTTAAATGGGAATTGGGCACCTTCACTTTGTGCATGCTCAGGTTGTGAAGACTGAAGTATGAACTTTATGTCTCAGAACAATATCATCATCCCATATATAAAGAAAATTTATCTAGGAGCTCACAATATCTGGAATAGCACTTCTTCATCTCCTGCTTTTTGGTTACCTCATTCTAAGATGAGAACATCTCCTCTCTTCACCTTGTCCTTAATGTGTGCTTCCTGATGGTATTATATATTAATTCTGCAAATGCATTATTTAACTCTAAAGAGCATATTAGGCTACAAGCTGTTACAAAGTGGAATAACCTATGAAAGAATGCTTGAGCTATGGGGAGGACACACCTACACTATTTTTAATATGTTTAAATAAATATTATTTTTATTCTATTTGTATATGGATTAAGAATTTGTAGAGACTGTATGGTTGCATTTCAGGAATTTGCTAATTTTTCTGATGTTAACTTCAGTTCTATTAAAGGAACTTTTAGACTCAAATATTTCAATGCAAAGTACAAACACATATATTTAGATAATGTCTGTGTTATTTTTCATGTCTTTGGTCCAATGAATCCCTTGTATGGCACACAATGGAAATTACAGAATTGATGTCAATCCAAGAACAGTCTGAAGAGTGAGAATTAGGGTAAACATCTTAGTATAGGTACTCCAGTTATACTCCTTGATCTGAATCAAGCAAATCAGAGCTTTGAATAGGAGAGTTGTGCAGGTCTGTGGCTGTAGGGAGATGTGTTTTGGAAAAGAAGTTTTGTTTAAACTGTTACATTTCTGAATGATGAACTTCTTGATGGAAAGCCATTTGTTGGAAATTCCTGACCAGCACTAATTAAAAACATGTTTTCAGGGCATCTGAGGTGTCTCAGGCATCTTGCTATCTGTTCCTAACACTCTAAAACTCTAATTGCTACGCAGCATAGTCCTTTTCACCTCCATCCATCATTGGTCTGGAAGCGAAACAAGTGTAAATGGAAAATGCATTTATTCCTGTAAAAGCATTCCTTAAAATTACCCCCTTTTTTTCTGATTATCACAGAATTATAGAATGGTTTGTGTTGAGAGGGACTTTAAAGATCATCCAGTTCCAACCTCCGTGCCATGGGCAATGATTTTGGCAATCAGTGGTAGATATTACATTCTCTCTCCCCAAAGAATGATAACTACATGCAAGACCAATTACCTTGTAAGGAAAGATGGATCAGTGTATACATCCTTGTGATTTAAGGAACAACTGTATTTATCTTTCTAACTTTCAGTTTAATACTCATCTCCAAATATTAAGATAGGGCGCTGCAGATTTCAGTAATATCGTCCGTGTTTAATACATGTACTGGAACTATTCCTGTGGAACTATTCCCCCAAACATTTCACAGTTGATTAATTGGTAGTGTCATTGTAAACATGTCTGTGTCTTTTTTAGAGATACATATATATACACACACATATAACCCTGTGAATCTTCTAACTTAAAAGCCATCAGCACTCTTGGAGGTTGGTTAGCTTTAATTCATAGTTTAGCTCAGCATTAAATTCTACAATATTGTGTGGAGCTTTTGGAAGGTTTTTTCCTTGTTCTGCGAGTCACATTACCTTCCCTGGTGCTTGCTCATCAAATGGATTGCACTGTAGAACTTGAGTCTTAAATACAGTTTTTATTATAAGTAACACATGACATGTTAGAGGGATTATTTTTAGAAACATAAATAATTTAAAGTCTCGAGCAAGATTCTAGAAATATGTAGTAAGGAGAATAATAAGGATATCCTTATACACTGTTGTACTGAAGAAGAGAATACAATCTTGAATGTGTGCTTGTCAGTGTGAGCTGTAGTTATAAACAGTGATGCCATTTAGCTAAATTAATGTTTGCAAACCCACATGTGATGTTCCTTAAGAACTGATGAACACTGTTGTAAATGAGAAGCTCTTGAGCTCTCCACTGAGGCACTGTT
This sequence comes from Agapornis canus, assembly GCA_036873685.1. Lineage (NCBI taxonomy): Eukaryota > Metazoa > Chordata > Aves > Psittaciformes > Psittacidae > Agapornis > Agapornis canus. Next base: position 24,604 of record JBAFWW010002122.1, read on the forward strand.
CTGTATTCCTGGGGGTGTTCCCATGCCTGATTTTCAGGCACAATGAACAGAGGAATCTAAACTAGGAGGCTGATCTCCCAGCATCTCTGTAGCCAGCAGGGAAGGTACGGACTCCTGCAGCTGGGAGCCTGGGCAGGAGGCTGGTGGGAGGGCAATGTCTTGCCATTGTGAGCAGCTGCTTGCTCTCTCTGCTGACTGTGCAGAGGGGGATCCCATAGAGACCAGCCTCCCACTTGGGTGTACTGTTTTCCTGTGGTTCAGCAGAGTGAAGAAGGGGTGTGTGATTTACTTGTCCCTTTAGAATGTCCTGTATCTTTGCTCAGCTGCAGAGGTTGCTGTAGGACACCAGGTTAGCTCAGGATGAGGATGATCGAGGTGGTGGAGTAGTTCTCTTGTTACAACAGTGTCAGCACATCACTGAGATGCCAAGCAAAGATGACAGGAGATTTGAAAGTAGGTTTCTTGTAGAAATGCTTGGTCAAATTGAAACTCATCATTCACTGAATGGAAATTTTAATTAGAGGCAGCTCTGCACTAAGATGCATATCATAGCTAGAGCCATCTGCGTGTGACTGTATCTCTGGACAATGGGATGGCTTTACAAATGCTGGGTATGCTCCCATCTGCAGATCCCACCTGCCAGCTGTGTTTTGCATCTCAGTTCTGGATGTGTGAGTGGACCTTTGGGTGGGCAAAAGGACAGGAGCGCAGGAGGGACATAGGCACTCAGAACTGATGCTGAATTCTCTACTTGCTCTCCCTTTGCCTGGCAACAGTGGCACTTTTGGCTATCAGAGGTGTGATAAAGTGCTGTGCAGAAGGAGCCATTCAGGGTAACTGAGTCAAAGTCTCTAAGGGGAATACGTTATACTGTGCGCCCTTTAGGGAAGGGTTTTTGTTCTCTCAAGGCTTTATACCACACTGCTATATAGCATTTAAAAGAGTATTCAGCTGTTCTGCACTTTGTTTTTGGTTTTTTTTTTTTTTTTTTTTGATAGTATGTTGAGGCTTATTAAATATAAGATTTTAAAACAAGAGAATGAAACAAAATTAATACCCTTCTTGTGGCTGGTGAAGAGAGGAATGTGTTTTTGTATGTGACTGCTTGGGTGCACACAATTTCTATAGCATTTAGATGGTACAGTTAAAGAAAAATTGTATTTATTTACAGTGATGTGGAAAACATTCTGGGATATGTTTGCATGATGTTTATGGTTCGTTTTAGCCCATAAGTGGAAAATCACAACCACAAAGTTGTCATGCCTAATGAAAGAGTAGCAGTGTGTTAAGGTGTGTTTTTCAAAGAGAAAGAAAACTTTATTATGGATGACAATAGTATTTGTATGGTGTCACAGTTTGAGTGACATGCATGTCTCTTGCTTTTAGTTATCAGAAATTAGTTTAAGCTAGTCTACACTTCTGCCATAATTTATAGACACTCCAAACATCAATTCATGTCATCCAAATACACATGAAAACAAGTGTGTACTGGCAGTGCTTATTTTTCTGTACTATTGAGGGAACCTGAAAAATGAGGTTGGTCTAGGATCCAGATTCAACTCACCTAATGCGAGTTATCTGACATCTGTGCATCCGGTCTATTCTAGTCATCTACCACCCCTTATAGTCATTGCAGAGACATAAAATGTGTTTGGCAGATAATTTAATCCATTTTAAATTAAGAGCCTGAAACAGCTGGGACATATCCACCTTTGGATTTGTCCCATTTCTCTCAATCGTGAGCAAAGGAAATACAGAAGACCCCTCTCAGCTGAGATACCTAAATTTTAAATGGCTGAAGTTACACAAATGTAACCCTACCCTCAGGAACAAACAGTACATTTATATAACAAAGTGAATGAGCCCAGGCAATGAAACTGAATACCTTGACCAGCAGGTACAGAATATGAAAGGGGATGGGATGGGGTTAACAGAAACTGGGGAATAACAGTCACTGTTGTAACACAGCACCAAAAGGCACACAAGGGATGCATGAAAGACAGGTATTCAGGTCATAAAACATACATATTGCTGATTTGGTAAGACTCTGAAATTATGGACAAAACAAATCTGGTTTTGTTCAAAATCTCTTGTTAAAAATCTTACATCATGCAAGGCCTAAGGACTAGGCAGTCCCAGGGACATAACCTTCTGATTACATGCATAGAGAACTTCAGTACTACTACAGAATTGCTTAATAAAGCCCTTAAAAACCATGACACTATGGGAAAAATTACTTTTCCAGATATGAACCAGAGAACAAATGCTCATTAATTCTCATTATCATGATAAGGGTCCAGTTAGTATGACAGCCAGTAGGTTTCTGGGCCAAAAACATACAGAAAAATATCCAAACTACTTACTGTGGTACTTTAACGAATTCTGTCTGTTGCGTCATCTCAGTTCCAGAGTGAAATGAGTAACTCTGCACAATGCTACCCAGAGCTTCCAAAAAATATGGTGCCCCTTCAAGTCAGTGAAAAGAAATAGAGGTGCAGTCAGTCAGTTTGCTGTCAGTGTCAATGACATGCACATGGTGTGGCCTTACTTGGATTTTGCATCTTCACCACTTCCAGTTTGATTCAGAGAAAACTCCACGAACAAACTTGCCGACAAAGTTTTCAAACTGAGAAGCAGGTATTCTTTATTGCAGCACTGGGAGACACGGAGGATAACTCCTCCTAACGTGTGTCCCCGTATTGCCACACAAGCTGTCTTTATATAGTCCCTGGATATACGTACATATTCATGAGGCTACGTATGGATTACATCATTTTCCAGAAAGCTCCCCGCA
>JBAFWW010002122.1:43679-62193 GCA_036873685.1 Agapornis canus
CGAAAAAAAACCCTTTCTGTGCTGTAAAATACATATGGATCTTCTGCCATTACTTAGGATGCTTCAGACAGGAAATGGAGGAAGGGAAAAACATTCAGAGCATTAAAAATGCAACTTTGAAGGAGCAAAGGGTTTTTTATGGGGAGGAGAGTCCTCAGTTGTAACACACCTTTCTATTATAAAAGAAAGTTGAATTATATTTGGTCACTGCATAATTTGTTAATACATCAGACTGTTGGAAAGGTGGAATGTTACACACATTGTTGCAAGATGCTGGCATTTAGCAGGTGCAGAAGAGAGGCTTTTCTGTGAGATGTCCTTGTTGATTTGGCACAGTTAGGCAGCACCTAAGACATTCTTATTAAACCAGCATCAATGTGCAATGCTAAAGAAAAACAAGAGGAGGAAGATCATAGAATCACAGAATGGTTTGGGTTGGAAAGGACCTTAAGATCATGCAGTTCTAACCCCCTGCAGGGGGGGGATTTTTGAATTGCTTTCATGTCTCCTGCCTCCTTTACTTTAGATGTAACTGCTAGGAAAGCAGCAGTATTGGCCTGAACTCCCTCTGGTAGCAAAGAGAATAATCAATTAATAAGAAAGAGAAAAACCCTTCATGCATTACCTTTTCCTGATTGTGTCAGTCCAGATCATCCTATGCTCACAGCACATAAATACTCAACTTGTGTATACTTAATGTTGCTGCAGTATATCTGTGTCCTTTTATCTATCTCTTTTTTTGGGGGATATCATTCTGTCACTGATGCTGTCAGTAAGACAAAAGACAAACCCCAGCTATGGTGCTGAGTAATTCACATTGCTGGATTTTTCTCCCTCAGAAGGAATAATTGATGTCTATTCAGTGACATTGTCTCATATAAAATGTTTCACTTTTCCTCTTTGAGAGCATAGAAATAAATGTTTCTGCCTGTATTCCTCAAAACATTGGGCAAGTCTGACTTCTTAGCAAATTGCTTTCTGAAAAAAATTAAGCAATGAAAATAGTTCAGGTCCCAGAGAACTTGAACAGGTAGAGTTGTGGTAGATACATGTCATGAATTTTTGATGGCACGTTTAAATATAACTAGAAGGAATTCATAGACCTAAAATTCTTCAGTGTGGTGATATAAACACAGTATGTGTATTATAGGTACAAAATAGCCATGCTATTTTATGCTTATAGCATTAAAGAGTATTGCTTTTTGCTTCTATTTCACAGAATGCTTATGGTCATGCTAGCATCGAACAACATATATGGAATAATATTAAATGCTAAGTACTGTTTTCCTCCCTTGTGGTGTTGATGGAGAAGCTTTTGCAAACTTGCCTTGTGGGTTGAGATTGCCTTGTGGCTTTGTCTCCATGTGATGTTCAGCCTCTGCCTGTGCAGCCGTGGACGCAAGCAATACAGTGCTCAGTGCCTTTCTTTGAACCACCTGTGGCCATCCTCTCAAGCTAGGGTGCCCCATCGTAGCCTTGTGCTCCGAAGTGACTCTAGCAGAGGTGCCATCATTGCAGTTTGGGGGATGAGTATTGTGGGGGGAAAATGCATTTTAATGCTGCACAACAATGCAGAGCCCACAGTTTACAGAAATAGTCATTATTTCCTTATACACAATGGTTGGCTGATAGCATTCACAAAATGCCTCTTGCTGTAGTTTATGGGTATTCTAATGCCTGTGTGCAAGAGGGGAAAATTTTTGTTCTTCATTGCCTTGCTGTGATTAAAGTCTCAGCTTATGTATGCCATGTATTTGGAAGTCTCTTTAAATGTCCCTTTTCAGGAAAATAATATAGAAGCAGCCTCAGTATGATGGGTATTGCTTTATCTGTTAAACTCCCTCTTTCAAATCTGATCTGCTCAGGGAGTCTGCCTGTGACTGAGGGCATCGTCTTTGTATTGTACCTTTTAGTGCCTGTGTTTGATAAGACCTTATACTCAGTGGTATCCCAACATTTGACTCTATCGCCACAGGTATGAACTGATCACAACTACAGTATTAGCTGTGCAGCCAGAATAAACACTGAGCCAAAGAGGAGGTCATTTTAATCATTGATTGGTATGTTTCCAGTCTTACAGTGAGGTGCTTCCAGCGGTATCTTACAGTTCTAAGGTCTTCCAATGTCTGAGCTCCATAGAAGAATCTCTTGATTTTCCTTTAGCATTTATTAACTCATTGTTTTGTAATCAAAGAGGAAGATATTTCAGCTTGCCAGAAAAGCCCGTATGCTCAACAGGCTTTCCTGGGAGGGATTACATTTTCTTCCTGGAAACTGGAGCACCAGTTTAGCTGGTAGGAGGGAATGGGAGGGGAGCACAGGGTGTCTCTGCCCTAGGAGGCTGGAGCCTGGGGATGGTGGGAGAGCTGTGTGTGCATGTACCCAGAGCTTGCACAACCTGGTGATGAGCCCCTGGGGAAGGAAAGAAAATGAAAAGGAACAAATCATATATAATGCAGGAATTATGTATTCCTGTTTCTGGCAGGGCATTTTCAGCTTTGTCCAGAGACTAGAGAAGTTGTTAGTACCAGAAAAATTGCTCTCTTGCTTGTTTGAGAGAAGATTTTTGAAGAAGGGTTCCTGTAATGTTGTCAGAGCTCCTTTTCCCTATTCCCTCAACAGAGCCCTGCTTGCCTTATGGGAAATTATTAATAAATCTAGGCCGTAATCTACTTTTTAGTAATAGCAATAAACTACCTGAAGAAGAGCTGACAGGGAATCTGTGAGGCTGACACAGTTTAGCAGGGAATTCCTGCAACGTTGATCTTCAGAATGCTCTCATCAAATATTTTCATTAATGATCTAGGTAAAAAAAGAAAAAGTATATTAATAAAATTTGCTGGCAGTGCGAAACTGGGAAGCATTGCAGTGTACAGAAGAAGGTGGAGAAGTAGCTACCTTTGACCAGTGGAGTAAATAAAAATGGCATGAAATCAGATATAACAAGTGACAACTTCTTTCACTTAGTGACTAATTATAGGCATTTTGCTGTATGGTGGGAGTTCATTAATTCAAAGTCCAAGAAGAAGATGATAAGAGTGTAGTAGCAGAGCAGGGAATGAGTCTGTGGCATATACCTAATAGAAACTGTGGTCCCAGAGTATGCTGTTCAAATTACTTTCCATAGATTTTAGCTAGAATTAGTGTTGCTGTATGTGTCTTGAAGAAGAGATGAAAAAAACCATGTGTTTTCAGTTACTCTGGACATCATTTATTTCAGCAATGTCATGCTACTGCATTGAGTTGATAGGCATTGAGAAATATCTCACTTTCCTATTTTAGCTTTGATTTAGTTAGGAAGGCAATCCCTTTGCAGTTTAGTAAAATATAGTGTCCTCTGTGGGGTACCAGGGCAAGATAATCAGCCATCATATATAATGCATTTCCTTACCCAGTGGTCCTAAAGCTGGCATTTCTAATGTACATTTTCATTAACTTTTTTTAATATATTCTTTATGTTCCTGCTGTTGCTAGCTTACTTTTTACATCCATCCTGCTTCTGAGAAGCAGGAAATTGAAAATGGCAGTTTTCAGTATTACGAGTCCTTCACAGGCCGTGTTTTTTAATATACTACCCTAGAATGATTCAGATTGTGACTCATGTAGGATCTTACAGGTTTAATTATCTTATCATCCTTTTCTTTGTGATATAAAAAAAAAGAAATCCAGTGGTTTTAGCTGGTCATGAAGGGGAGAAATATTGTCAGAAAGTGGAAGCCATCAAGAGCTTAAAACCTACATCCCATTGTGGATGTGGGCCCCGTTAATGAAGTCCTGGTTCTGCTGAAGGGAGAAGTCAGGTACCTTTGTGACCATCATGAGTCACTTCTTGAGTATTGCCTTTTGTGGTTTTCATATGCCTCAGAGGGACCCAGCAGTCCAGTGCTTGAAATTGCAAAAAAGTCATGCCAGACTTTGTGCACCTCATGAGTTATTTCCCGTGAGCTACCACATGCAGCATATATAGGCAGAGAGTGGCATCAACCAAGTGTTCTGTAAACTCAGACCCTTCAAGGACAAAGTATGGTTAAGAGAAATTAACTCCTGCTATAACATTAAAGAACATTAAATGACTTTGTAGATGTTCTTACTAAAAAATGAAAGTGTATTTTGGGGTTTAACATAATCCCTTTGGGGGGGAATTAAGCTAACCAAACTGAAGCTGCTGAACCTCTGAGAGAATGCTTCCACGCATGACTTAGCTAGAAGTCTTTACTGACTTGGTCTTGACTTCTGTAAATAGCTTTGCCTAGACACATCTGTTGTTCCCTATGGATTCTGAACTGGCACTCTATTATACACAGTAGGTTAATGTTTTTGACACAGTCTCAAGCTCTGTGAATTCTCACTTAAACAGAAGTTTCTGTCATTCAGAGATAATGAGCCAATGAGAAATCTAATTAGTATATTTCTGCATTTTACTCAGAACTTTGTCTTCTGACTGATTGGTATCCCTGTAGGTGTGTTCCAACATCTCATCTTCTGTGTTGTGTTTATAGTAATCTTGTACATCATGTGCTTATAACTTGGCTTCAGACTCAGGGTAGGCTGATGAACTGATGTGACAGATTAGTACAGGTAGATTGTAATGAATTTTCATATAGTCCCTTAAAATGTTTGCTCCCTCTTCCCTACATACAGGCATGCAGGAATGGGACAAAATGACTGTCATTAAAATGACTTGTCTTCCATGACTCAGAGATTCTAGGCATTTCTACAAGAGCCGAATTAAAGACAACAGAATAGGCAGGAGTGGTAACCAGCCCTGTTCTCCTCTGCTTCGTCTTTATCTGATAATTAAAATAATTTTCTCAAACACCAAGGTAAGGCAAGTCAAGAGGCTGTTTCCCAAACAGATGCCAAGGCAGCTCCTAGACCAGATGGCATTGTGCTGGCGTGAGCTCTCTGTCCACACCCTGCAGCTACATTCGTGGAGCATCTTCTCCCATAGCTACATGGCAGTAAACACAAGCCTGGTTTGGCCTCAGAACCAGGAAGCTGGGCTGATAGCACTGCCATCTGCTGAAAGCACCTACCATGAGTCACCAATGGCTGTTGGAAGGAGTTGCCTATGTGCAGGATCCTGTCACGTAAACGTGTGTCTGTGTTTTTTAAGTGTTGCAAACAGCCTTCAAACATGGGCATCTTGTGGAGAAGCCTTAGAAGCTGTGATGCTTTATCCTAATTTTGGAATTTGTATTTGTGATTTCAGAATCTGAAATAGTGTTATAACCTAATGTCACTACAGCACATTGGCTCCAGGTTTATGAATAAGTATGATAGCTGTCCTCCTACAACGGGAGGGAACCATTCACATATTCAAAACAGTTGGCTGTCAGAAGTCTACAGTACACCACAGCCAAGTCCAGAGACCTACTCTGCAAAGAGGTGATGCGAGGATCCTTGGAGTTGTTGCAAGCTGTGTAAGGGCTGAGCGCAGGGTTCTGCTGCAGGACAGCATGGTCCTGCCAGCTAGGCCCCTGCCCTTACTGAAGCACATGTCAACTAAAAGAGATTTTCTCGTGGTTCAGTTGTAAATCTCAAAGTGCCATTTCGACTTTCCTATTTACAAGTAGAAACCCATGCATTTTCTCAGTTGTTTTCTGCTGTAGAAGTCAGCAAGAGGGTGTGCATTTTCTTCTCCTGCTGCTCTTTCTCATTCAGCCTTAGTTATCCTTGAGCCAAAACCTGTGCAAGCATCAATAATTTGTAAATAGATCTAAGTGATTACTCAGGAAGCAGTTTTCAAACTAGTGACCCCACAATGGGTAGCTCTTTAAAAAGCTAATCGTTATATAGCACTTCACAGAATGGTGGTGTGGTGATTAGCTGGCCCTTTGGGAGCTGTCTGCTACAAAGAAAGAGGGAGCTGTGTTACTAGGATCTGAACTAGACCAGCAATCTCCTTTCCTCTGGATTAATGAGTGTTAAAATAGGAATATGTAGCTGCTGGAAGAAGGAAGTTATTAATTTTAGGGTCAGTGCCTGAGTGTATCATGAGTTGTAATGTCCAGCACCTCTCCTAATTGCAGAAAATTGCTTACTTGAAGATCTGATGTCAGGTGTTATTTGAAAGCAGATGAACGTGCATCCTTAATTTTTTCTCCCATGGGAAGGTCATAGTGTCTCTGAGGTGAATAACAAACACTATCAGTGTATGGTCAGCAGTTTCTTCACTGAGGCTGCAGAGAAAAGTGAACCACTGCCATCACTGACTGTCGTGGCTGCTCCTTTGTTTTACTTATTTCCCCCTTCATTGTGAATATCAGTTAATGTGGCTTTTATCTCTTTTTGTGTTTACTCAGCAGCTGGTGCTCCTCTGGGCAGGGACAAACTAAATGTAGAAGTGGGGACAGATTTTACTTGCATTGCTAAATTTACTTGCATTGCTAAATTTCTGCCTTCACATTTTTTAGTATCTTTGTCACACTATCTATTCAGACATGTTGCAGGAAAACTTGGACTGACGTGGGCAAAAGGAGTTGCTTGCTCATTGGTGAGGAGCTGTAGCAGATCAAAGGGCAAGATACCCCTCCTTCAGGATTTTGCTATAATTATCCAATTTAAGCATAAGTTGAAGGTTAAATCATAAACTGACCATTGTCATAATGATTCAGTTATTCTAATTGACCCTAGAGTCATTCTGATTTTTATGTTTTTTGATAGGTTGTTGGTACAGTTTTAGCTCCCTGAATCAATAGACTTCTGATTAAACATCCATATATTCTGCATTGCTCTTGGAAGTCACCATAAAGGTGAGAGGTTTCACAGAGCAAGCAGAAATTACTGAACCGAGGAATCATCAACTACGTGTCATGTGCATGAGCAGAAAATTTGCCTGGCATTGTGCTAACCCACAGGATGAACAGTGGCTGTGTGCCTTGTGGAGGCAGAAATGTTGAACTTCTCTCTGCTTTAGCATTTGATTGTCTTTGGATATGGGGTGAGTGTGTGGTGCATGTGCTGCAGGCCTGTGTCATAGACATAGTCACAGGCTGACCTTGTCTCACAGGAGATGATCTTCAGCCTAATTTGCTTCCAGGCTCTACACTGGCCAGGTTCAGTTTTAGAATAGAAAGGGGTAAATATGCTAGTGATGGCTGGCATATATTGGAAGAGCAGTCTTGCTTTCTCTTCATCTTAACACTAAACCACTCTCTGGTAACCGACAAAGGCCAGCGTGGAAGTTTGATTTGCTGAGGTGGGCAATTACTGCCTGTTTTTGAGAGAGTAGAGAGGGGCTGTAGTAGCTACAGGAAGCCAATAGCTCTTCACACACCACCCTTGGTCATCTCTGCTGAGCTGTTGTTGGTAATGGTGCTAATTTCAGCTCTTGTGAGAAGTCTTAATTTTCATGTGCCACCAGAATGGTTTTAAGAAAAAGTGAAGATTTTTTTCAGCTCCTGTCTCACTGGTACAGATAGCAATAGAAAAGAGAGTCAATAGCAGTCCTTCCGTGAGTGTTTCCAAGAGCAGAGTAAAAGAAGATAGATGTGATGATTATGTTTATTCTTCTGGTGGTCTTAGATCTCCCATATACTGTGAGTCTTCCTGTAGCACAGTGTATTTTATTACAGCACCTGCTATGTAGGAGCTTTATTAGATGTCAAACCCAAGAGGATTTCAGCCTCAGCAATACAGGGAGGCAGTGACAGTAAATTTCTTGTCCAAAATTACATGTACTCTAAAGAAAATGTTGATCATTTGTCCTGAGCCTGTACAGAACCAGTCCCATACCTTGTAGCTTTAAATGCTGCTCTTTTCACAGGTTTTGTGAACTGTTGAAAATGGATTTCCCAAAAGTACAAGATAAAATTTTCACCCTCCCCACCATGTGCCACTTGTTACTGGCGTGTTTTATTAACTTTGAGACACTGTTTAAGAGTGCTAAGCAATCACTCTGCCTAGAGCCATCCAGTGTTGGTGCCATCTGGTTTCACTGCACCACCTCTTACTTCCTTGCTGAGGTTAGAAGAGTCCTCAGAACTCCGTTTAGGAGTGTTCTGAGAGTAGGATTTCTTACACTGAGGAGTTCTATTCAGAAACAGTCCAACACTCCAATTTTCAGGTACCATCAAGTACTTGAAAAAAAGCTATTTTCATTCAAACACCTTAAATTCTATTGATTGATTTGAGGTGGCCTACATTATGTTGACAGGAACTTAAGTCTGTGTGTACAAAATACCCCTGGATGTTAGCATATAGAAATAAACATTCTGTAGTGATAAGAATAGGTCCCCGAGACAGAGAAGATCAGAGTTCTATTTCTGTCTCCACCCAAATTGCCATGAACTTCAGTAGATCAAAGAGTCCAATTGATTCGATTAACTGGAATAGAATTTGTGTGTCTGTGTTTTTCCTAGGCTAGAATTTAGATGCCTAGGCTAGAATTTAGATCTGGATTTCTTTTCTTAGATCTGTATGCATAAAAATTTGTTCATAGATTTATTATTATGGAATAGATTAATTTAGAGGTACTATCATGGGGCATTTATTTGATTTTCACTAAGAAGATCAAAACACACTTTTTAAGCCACAGACTTGGATTCTTAGTATGAAAAAATGTTACAGCAAACTAATGGAGCCTGAGATTTTACGTCTGATATATATTAGCTACATTTTATGAGAACAAACCGATTTGTATATTTACCCAAAATTCCTTCCACAGATAGAACTCTGTACAACTCCCTACTGATAGTCTTTTCAATATTATTCCCATATTCATGTGCTTACCCCAGTTCTATCTTTTACAGGAATACTACTGCAAGAGTTTAATTTATAGAGTATTTTATTATTCAAGAGGTTTTAGCTTATCAATATAGTTTGATTGTTAGATTTGTTATTAGCTTACTGGAGTCTCTCTCTGTTACATTGCATATGTTGCAGGAAGACCTGTGATCCTAGAGTGAGGGATGTGCTACAGACCGAAAGAAAGAAAATCTCAAATGAAGAGAGCTTAAATTAACTAAGATCTAGGAAGTAAGTAGGTGTAAAAAAGAATAAAAGAGTGAAAATGAGCCAAGGTTTTGGATAAAACAAAATAAGATGTACCCTGTCTAAAATCCCATGCAACTGAGAATGTTGGTGGCAAAAATGCTTGTGAGTGCAAGGCAAAATCTCGAACCATCTCCTTTTCATTTGTGCTCCATCCGAGTCCCAATAGCTTGACACTCCTAAGAAGAGTTGGTCCAAGGGTGATAGATCATATATATGTCTTCTGCCAGGCACCTCATTGTAGCCTGGTATGGAGGGTCAGCCCTGGAGCTTCTCTTGGATGTGAGCCAGATAAACATCAGCACGTGTTGAACATTACCTACATGGCACCGGTAGTGTTTTCCTGCAAACATCTCATTAGAGAGGTGCCCTGGTGGGTGGCATGATGGTCACCCTGCAGGTCACTTTGGTGAAGATACACATAAAAAGAGATGTGGAGGTGTATAGGCAGTGGAAGTGGCTGCTGTCCCTGCAGCAAGTGGCAGGAAGAAGTGGTATGTGGAAATAATGAAATAGTGAGACTGAAAGAAATTGAAGGGAAAAAGAAAAGTGTAATGCTTTTAACAGAAGATATACCACTGGCATTCTCCTTGCTGAGGGAAGCAACAAGCCTGCCAAATAGTGTCAGACTTAAGAGTCTGTTGGATGAGGTGTTGCATTTCTCTGTAGTGCTGCAGTTGGTGGTCATGTGCTGCTTTGAGTGCTTTGGGTCCAACAGCAGCACAGCATGTATGAATGCTCCAGAGAAGATTTTGAGGAGGAACAGATGATTTCTAGTTACCAGGTTGAGATGTCTCTTTCGCTGTGAGCAGCCGTGCCCTGACAAACAGGCTCCTGTGCTCTCAAGGAGAGCATCTCAGAACAGAGGCACCCCATATTTCATAGTTGCTTTCAAAAAATAGTTTGCATGCCATGTAGAAAATGGATCGGGAAAAAGCACAAAGCTACCAACATATTCTGTGTGTTTTCTTGCCTTTTACCTGATCTTAATTTGTTTTTTCCATATTTAAAAAGGAAAATCCAAGAGCTTTTAATGTCAGATATCTAAAATCATTGTGCTGTGCATTGTGTAAGCGACTGTGGGCTACTGAAAAAGCAGTAATTGCAATGCCTTTCTCTCCCTGCAGTAAATGGACATAAATATTCACATGTCTGGGCACATTAGGCTCAGTAGATTATTTGTACATTTACTGATAGGGAATAGAAATTGTCAAGTATTGCTATTATAAAAATAAAGCAGTTAATCTTTTTCTAGTCCTTTAACCAACAGTAGTGCAGTAATATGGCATGGGTGAATTTGGAAAGGCTCTAAGAGGTAATTTCCTTTGCAGTTTCAGAGAGAATTTAAGTGCAGTGAGAATTCAAGGCATGTTTGAGTTGTTTTTATAATTTTGCATACAAATATTGACATCATGCAGTACTGAATACATTGGTGTATGTGCAGTAGGAGTTACTTTGCTATCTGTGTGGCTTCTGTGAAACTAAGGGGGAGATATTTTAAATAAGGTCTGCTGGATTTTATTTGAGAGGTGTGTATTTTATTTGCAGAAGAGAAGAGGCAAATATTAATTTTAATTGTATTCCTTTACTATTCGGTTAAAGTTCCCATTAGTTTTTGAGCACTAGTAAGCACTTCAGATTTGTTCTCCTTTTTAATCAAGTATTATTGTTTGATAAGCATACCTTCCTCCTCAGAAGCAGAAAATTGCCTTACTGTCAGAACAGAGTTCATCTTGTCCGATGCAGCTGGGTGCAGACCAGTTATTGAGCCTAAGCCCCCTAATTCCCACTCTTTTCCTGTTCATTGAAGAAAGATGACACTTCTGGAGTTATTTGTCTCTAAAACCAGCCTCAGAATTCCAGGGATTTCACACTAACTGTATCTTAATTTGGTGTAGACAGTTGAAATAATTATGTTTATCTAGGTACCAAACCATGGCTAAAAGGAGATGGGATAAATACCCTTGTGAGTGAGTCAATTCTAGGTGCTATGCCAGTGGGTTGGCAGTGTATTTATGAAAAAAACCCAGTGTTTGACAGGATGAAGTGTGGTACTGTGCAATGTCCTGTGGATTTACAGTCTCAATTTCCAATTTCAGGGAGGAGAACATTGCTATTATCAGGGAGAAATTCGAGGAAATCCTGTATCATTTGTTGCCTTGTCAACATGCCATGGATTACAGTAAGTCTGCTGTTTTGTTTTTACTGGCCCTAGCTTATTAGCTTTTAAGCAAAATAAAGCTGTTTATAGTAAAATAAGTACTGTTTTCTTTCCAACTAGTTTGTCAGCAATATTAAGTACTCTGCCATCTTTAGAAAACTGGGTTTAGTTTGAAACTTGCAAAAGGCTTCTTCCCCTGCTTTCAGGTTTCACTGACAAAGCACACAAGTTCCTTTATTTTTTATTTTTTTAACTGAGGACATGTGACAGTGGCCAGGTATTGTTTTAAGATAATTTGTTATAGAAATGGAAGAGTAAATATAACTGAAAACATCCTATTCTACAAGAATAAACCCCACTGCCAGTATTGACAGGAACCATGGAAAGTATGCTCTTTTCTTGTTGCTATAATGATGTATTATATGTTTTTTATCTACTTGTACAAATGAAAATGTCTGTTTAGAGTTTCTCTTGTCCTATCCATTTTCTTCACAGAATCGCTGTCCTTAAGCTGTGTGCATGTGATAATACTTTGGTACAGTAAAGTCTTGGAAAATCTGTCAAAAAGGACATAAAATTGTGCAATATTTTTTCCTAAATACATAATTTTAGTAATAATGTAATTAAATCATTTGTCATCTGAAGGTTACATGAAGCTATGTGTTGATTGTACAGCTTTTGGAGCTGCCTATTTTTGGCACTATTGAAAGATGCTAGTTAGGTTTTCAGAGCAACCAAGTAACTTCGTTGTTTGTTGAATCTGGGAATTGTGGGACCTTGGAGCTTTTGATGCTGAGATCAGCTTAAAAAGTCATGAAGCAAGTGAGCCTGTGTGAACATTACCTGAGCTTTCCCTTTTTGTGAGGAGGCAGAGCTTAGCTGATAAAAATCTTCTTCAGCTTATTGTCTGTCAACTATTCTGTGAGTTTGGTATCAGCCATGTAAGTACATGTATTTAAGTAGTGTCTTTCTTTTCTCTTTGTATATTATTTGTTAGAAAGGGGGAGAATGCATGCAGAAGACTTGTCATCCTTGTAATAGTCTGATTTACAGCTGTTACGATCAAGGTTGAATAGCTCAAGAAACCCGAGCCCAGTTTCAGTATGGACAGTGAGTCTAAAAATAGTAGCATCCTAATGAATCCTGAGCCACCGCATGGCTTCCATTAGCAGTGATCCATTAGGTCTTGGCCCCTACTAACTCCAAAGAGAAAAAGAAAAGCAGAAGGGAAGGAGAGCCGGCATATGTCCTTTTCTGACCTCCTTTTATGGGCTTGTTCTTAAGACTGACCCTCTGCTGCTCTGTGTTCTTAAATTGCCTGATATTCAAATTGATCCCTTCTAACACAGTTAAGTGATGAAAAATACTTTTGTTTTTACCTGTATAATTCAGCTCTCCCTTCATACAGTATGAGAAAG
Source organism: Agapornis canus (assembly GCA_036873685.1). Lineage (NCBI taxonomy): Eukaryota > Metazoa > Chordata > Aves > Psittaciformes > Psittacidae > Agapornis > Agapornis canus. The sequence continues at coordinate 56,253 of JBAFWW010002122.1, forward strand.
TGATGTTTTGCTGAGCTATATTAAAGTCAAGCTTTATGACAGTGCATTTTCATCATTACATCTACGTCCTCCACAGCTGATTTTACATGCTAAGTAATTACTAGAAACTCAGATCAACAATCAGAGCTTCTTAGCTCCAACCAGTTTGTTGCATCTTGCTGGAATAAAGGAAGCTGGGGAGAGTTATCTTCTAATAACGTCTGCAGGGCAGTAACTTTGCTTTCATGAATTTTAGGAAGTCAATAGAATATTCAATAGAATAACAAGCTTCATATTCCCAAAGTTCATGCTAATTTCCTGTCTTATTAGTACATCTCAATCTTTGCTATAGAGTAGGATTTTTCATACATGTGAGAAAGCGTTGTGGTTTTTTTAATCACATATTATGAGTTTTTCTGTTGATAATGTGTATGTTGTTCCTTTTATAAGTTAAATTAATCAGAGGACTGACCAGATGGCTGCCAGAATACTTAATTTTTTTTCTCTTCTTAATGACTTTGCGAATGAAAAAATGTATCTTTGCAACCTTAACTCTGAGCAAGCCATTTTGTTTGCATTTAGTTTATGTTTTCTGTGGGATCTGCAGTAACCACGGTTTCCTATGAGTTAACACAAAAAACTTTGAATGCAAAACACTCTGGTTGCTGGGATATAAATATAGTCAGGCACGACTTGCAGTCCCATGTCTCAAGGCGAGTCACACAAGCGCCAGGTTGGTCTATGATTTTGCTGCCTACTGGTGGTGAATATAGAAACTGCTGGTATTACTGCAAATTAAGGACTACAAATGGGTTTGTTTGAAGACTATATAATCAAAATTCAGGCCTGTGTTTTGTTATTAATTTCTCTCTAATACATTTGTGAGCATGTGATTTGTTCACAGAGCACAAGGCCTGAAGTCGATTAGAAACAAGCCATGAACACTTTGAGTGGGCAAGGCAGATCTGTAGGTCAGCTATGGCTATTATTCTTGTCACCATTGAGTGACTTGATCAGTGATCAGTGCTGCTGGGTGCAACAGTTGCGTGAGTAGCCAGTTGCTGGTAGTGCTTTGTCACGCAGACTGTGCTTAAGTGAAATTGCAATTAGAGGAAAGGAAGTTTTGCCTCATTAAGAGCAGCAGGATGTTCCCAAATCTTATTTTATTCCCAGGCAAAGAAGCTTAAGCAGGTGCTGGAATATTTATCTTAAGCCGCGTGGACAATGTTTTATTTCTAAAGAATAAGCACAGGTAATTTGAATGGTGAAACAGCTTTCAATTGTAGATATGATCACACTTGATGTATGTTATACAGTCAGTATCCCAAGCTACTTCTGTGAATTCTACACAGTTAACCCCATAAGTGAATGAACAAAGTATGCTCAACGATACCTGTAGCAGTTTACAAGCTTAATATATGTATTCTTTACTTAATCACAGTATTTTACTGGCTGCATCTGGTCCTTTGCAGAACCAAAATCAATTCTGCAGTTCAGCCATGCTTGTGCATCCTGCATTATGTCAAAGGCTAGACTTCAGTACACTCTTTACCTAAGTAAACGTAAGGTAACACTTAATAGGAAACATTCTTGAAGAAATGGACCTTTGCTGCTATTCAAGTGGTAATGCAAAAGCATCTGGTGTTACTGTCACAAACTATCTTCATTCATTTAAAAGACAAACTGTTAAGGCTCTCTAAACTCTGGATTTAGAGTTGAACTGTGTTTTGGAATTAAATATAGACAATTGGTGATTGTGTGTCTGCAAGCAAAGTGACAGATTTTCTGAGATACAAGAGCAGTGTGCTTGTCATGAATTACCTTCAAATTTCTGTGGTTGAGAAAGTTTTATGCCTTAAAGAAAGGGACTATGAATGCTTTGCCAGAACCATGGGTATGGTATAAGTGTTGGTCTATTGTATCTCTTTTCACCACAACCTATCTAAAGCCTGTTTGATGGGATTTCCTATCTCCGTTCCATGAATATCATATAATGTCCATAGTGATAGGATATTGCATATAGCCATTAATGTTTTCTAGAAATATGAACTTAAACTAACTCAGTTTTAAAAGAAAATATCATCTGTCTTAACTATTATTGCTGAAATGCCCAAACCAGCCCTGAACATAGGTCCAAAGAAGCCCATTATGTTTTTGTATTTGCTACTATATGAAATGCTGAGGAGTTAATCAAAACCATTAAAACCAAAGGATCAGCTCAGTTCAATAATGTTTTATTTGGGTGAAGGCTGTTCACATGTTCCAAGTATGTGTGTTCCTAAAGAGAGATTCCTTATATATCTGTTGCAGGTAGATCTCTCTTGCATGGGAATAAGGGCTCTGAACTTTTCAGTTGGTTAAATTAGTCAGTTTTGGTGGTGTTCATATGTTTTGTCGACTCTGTGGAGAAGAAAGAAGAGTGTATATAACCACTGGAGAGAACATCTTTCTGAAGCAAAGAAACAAAAGATTGACTCAGAATTACATTCAGTTTCTGAAACCATTTTAACTGTTTCCTCTTATAAATATTTACATTTTTGAAACATATAAACTTTTAAACTTACTTCCATGTTGCACTAGTATTTATTTATTAAGTCAGTATTTACATTTCCTGCTCTTGACAGTGGGATGTTCTATGATGGAAACCATACTTACCTTATTGAGCCAGATGAAAACTACACTTCAGATGTAAGTAGAACTTACCATAGTCCTATTGTGTTGTATGTTAAATACAGGTATTCATGGGTCCAGAGTAGGCTCTGAGACCAATCCCCTCATTCCCAACTCATTTACCTCACATGTGAGTCCCCATCATCACAAATGAAAGCACACCTCTAAAAATTAGGTGGTGGTAAGTATGTGTGTACTCTGGATGTGCAGTGCAGCACCAGTGAGTGCTGAGGGTCCCTTGGAGCCAGCAGGAGAAGCCTGTGAGTGCCCTGTCCTGATCTCTGTCACTTCTTCCTCTAGATTCATTACATCCTATGCCTGCTGGTTCAACCTCAGTTGCAGTTCAGCAGTTGCTGTGACTCTCACTGGTGTTCACTGTGCAGTCCTCTTAAACCTTGCTCCAAGCATGCTTAGCCACTTTGGATGTACTGAGATATTTCACATAAAATATGATTAACTGTTGTGTTAGCCATCATGTTACAGTTGGGAAGAGGAGGAGTGTGTAGAATAATGGTGCCTTGCAACTTGCATGTTCACTAGTGTAGGTGCTGGATAACAAGGACCTTTGAAACTGTTTATTTAATGCTCATAAGGTGTATTAGTTTATCCAGGTTTAATACATGCAATTATTTACTATTTCAGGATGACTTCCATTTCCATTCTGTTTACAAATCCAAGTTGTTTGAGTTTCCTTCAGATGACCTGCCGTCTGGTATGATTTTTTAAATATTCATGACTTACTGACTTCTTGTAGTCTAAGGCCAAATTTGTTAATTGTATTTGATAGATATCTTCTGATAGTGTATTGTTTATTTGTATATCTCTTTTTTTCTGCTTAAATTATAACCCACTGGAAAAAAAAAAAAGAATCTAAAGCACTGAAAACACTGGAAAAGAGCATGAAACACTGAATCCAATGAATGAAACCTTTACTAGACCTTCATGTTGTGGTGTAGGTTTCTCTTAACAGGTCACGAAGTCTGTGGACTGCATTATATGCTAGTATTTGTAGACAGCAAAAGACTGAGGTAGCTTAAAGATGGTGAAAATAAACCCTAGTTTGCAACTGGTTTATAACTCCTCATGGAATGTTTCTGTTTTAAGTTAAGAGGGTGAGTACCATGATGTGACCATAAACCTGGGAGACAGGAACTTGCCAAGTATAGTTGCTGTTCAGTGACTGTCAAATCTCCAGTCTGTTTAGCATCTTTCACAGTCCTGGCTGTGGTGCGGGTCATACATTTCAGTACAGATTAATTTGAAGGCAGAAGTGGTTTCAAGTGCTGGTAGTGATCAATCCCACAGTTTGTATTGTGTGTGGAGGGAGAAGAGGGTTTAAAAAAAAATGAATTTTCATCTGAGAAGTTGGCTTGTTAATTGAAGTTAAAATTGCAGTATTTATGGCATATCCCCATTCTGTCCAGGGCTTGCCAGTTTTACAGATGCATTTTCCTACTTTACAAAATGTATCCTAGATAAGTAAAACTGTCCTTCATAGACACTGTCATTTTGGTAGAAATAACCTCTAGACTAATTTCTTCAGGAGAATTATAGATGTCCAGTCATCTTGTTGCAAACTATTAGTTCTATGCTAGCAGTTCAGCTCTGGAATATTACAGTGCTGGGTACTGCACATAGATGGGTTCTTCCCAGGCTCACAGTGTGTGCAGATTTGCCAGTTGTTAAGCAAAGTAGAATCATCTGGAGAGGTAACAAGGAGAGTTGTTATAACTGGGTCACCTTGTTTTCAGTTCTGAAGAAGGAATCTTTCTGAGTCTCAACAAAACAGTATCCCAGCTTCATGCCTCATGTCCTTTGCTGATGATTGCCCAGGTGAGGTGGAGGAGGTGTTGGGATGGAGGGGCAACACCAGAGGCTTATACAGTGCAAAATGTCAACATCTGTATCATGAAGTTTCCTATGTATGTGCACCTTAGGTGCATACCTTGGTTATTCCCTGTACTTGTGGAGAGGGTAGTGTCGTGAACAATTTATTGATCATAAGGCCAAATAATAAAGTGCATCTTTTGACACACTTTCTTGAGCATGTTATTTGAAAGGCTGCAAATAATGCAGCCATTGCTGAGTTTAAAATAAATCTTCTGCCTTAGGCTGTTGAAGAATGAGACCTCTAGAGCTGGTATTCGGTAGACATCTATCAGCTGTTCTATTAAGATTTCCTAATAGTGAAATTTCACGTTTTCAAGATTTTGGAATAAAATTGTTTCTGCCTTTGAAATTCCGAAGAGGAATTAATACAAGTTGAATCCACCAGTTTAATACACCAAAGCATGTTGACTAAAAAAAGAGAAAAGTACTGCAGCAGAACCATTATTAGTAGCAACCACTGTGGTAGGTTATTTCATCAGTGTTTGTTATATTCCTTATTACTCTCTTAATGTATCGATTTGCCCAGTCTAAGGAGATCTTTCCTGATGTTAAGATTTTCTTCTTGTCTTTAAAAGAGTTTGTGTGGAAGCTAAGATTTCCACTCAGCACTGTGTTAGGAATGGAATGGGTGTTTCATCACCTTCAATACTGATGTTAGAAAGGGAGAAAAAGCAAGTAACAGGAATTACTCAATATCAATGATAGTAAAAGCACACACTGTTACACCACAATTTTATAGCAATATACTTGTTACATTCTTTTATCCCTTGGGTATTAAAAAAAAAAAGGCTATTGCAGAAAATAATTGATTATTTTGTACTTTGTTAATTAATTGTACTTTGCAATGATCTGAAGGGGTAATGAGGACTTGAAATCAGAAAGCCCTTATGGATGACTTGGCATTTGACTTCATAATTCAGTAGGCTTATTTTTCTTACAATCTGTACTGAGACACAGTGCAGTGACACGGCCTTAGACAACACTGTACTATTGAAAGTGTTGTTTTTCAAATCATGCGTAACAGAAGCCCTTTTGAGGTTGTTTGAAAGGCGTGTAGATGTGGCACTTTAGTGGTGGAATTGGCAGTGTTAGGTTTATAGTTGACTCGATAAAAGTCTTTTCCAACCTAAATGATTCTATGATTGTGAATCCTTATTACACTTTTTCAAGGTAATATATTCCAAACAAAATCTCCAGTAGACTTTCTCAGCTGTCTGCGTTTCCTGTGATTTTGTTGGTCCTGTTCTTTTGCCTGAGGGTTCCTGGCTGGAAATGCACCCTGTATGAATTCATCCAGCTTGTGAATGATAGTGCAGTTTTGATGTATGTTAATGCATTAGCATTAATGGCATGCTAAGGCACATGAAAAACAACGAGGTGCTTGGTGACAGCCAGCATGGCT
>JBAFWW010002123.1:0-47333 GCA_036873685.1 Agapornis canus
AGAAGAAAAACTGCCTGCAGCTGCTGAACCCAGGACAAGTGTTGAAAGTAATGTTTTGGGGTGGAGGTAGTGCATTTTTTACTGTATTTCAGACAGGACTCTCCTGGTGGTCTCACTATGGGGGTGACTCCTTCTCTTTACAGCCTGACTTGATATTTTCAGATCTCTGCACTTCTGTTGCAATAGATCAAGTTACTTGGGGAAGCAGTCTGCTTTGTCCCTTCCCTAGAATGGCTGAATTGAGGTTTCCTCCATCATATTTTACTTTTTCCTCTAATTTGTTTGTATTTTTGCATATTAATAAAGCTCTTATGAGGCCAGTAATGAAAGGAGGTGCTAAAGGCTGGTGAACTCCAGGCAAAGTAGGTGTTTTTATACGGGTTAAGATGATTGTAATATCATCTGAAATTAAACTTTGCTGTCTTCTACTTTCTGCCAGAGATAGTTCTTTGGGATCTGTGTTCTGTGCCAACAATTTAACTCGTATGTGTTAGTCATTATAAAGGTTTAATAATACTTAAAGCAATCTAAAGAAGAATCTTATGAGTGATTTATGTTCTTTGCAGAATACCCCAGTGATTTAAATGGTAATCAGGAGGCAGACAAACTGAAGTCTGTCACAAAGTGCTACACTCACATAGAAACCTCATCCAATTCTGCTGATATTGACAAGATGACAAATGGAGAAACGACGTCTTTCTGGCAGTCAGATGGGAGTGCTCGCTCCCATTGGATACGGTGAGCAACACGCCAGTATACACCTGAGTTTTGGGGTTGTTAGTCCTTAGAAATACAGCTGGTGGAGTGTGGTGGGTTGACCAAAGCCACTCTGTCACTCCCCTCCTCAGCTGGGCAGGGGACAGAAGACACAGTTAAAAGCTTATGGATTGAGGTAAGGACAGGGAGAGAACACTTGCCAACTGCTGTTATGGGCAAAACAGACTGAACTTGGGGAAATCAGTTAAATCTTGTTACCCAGCAAACCAGAGTAGGATAATGAGAAATAAAATCAAATTTTAAATCCCCTTCCCCACCCCTCCCTTGTTCCTGGGCTCAGCTTCACTCCTGAATTCTCCACCTCCTCTCCCCAGTGGTGCAGGGGGATGGGGAATGGGGTTGTGGTCAGTTCATCACACACTGTTTCTGCTGCTCCTTCCTCAGGGGAGGACTCCTTATACTCTTGCCCTGCACCAGTGTGGGGTCCCCGCTGTGGGAGACAGTCCTCCACCAACTTCTTCAGTGTGAGTCCTTCTCACGAGCTGCAGTTCTTTGTGACCTGCTCTAGTGTGGGTGCTGTGCTTTAAACCCAGCCAGTAACTCAGCACCATGCAGTGGAATGGGGAGGAGAGTTGAAAGAATACAAATCCCATGGGTTGAGATAAAAAACAGTCCAGTAACTAAAGTATAATGCAAAACCACTGCTGCTAATAGTAATAATAAGGGAAATAACAAGGGGAAATATTACACAGCTGAAAAGGGAAAGGAGAAGAAACCACAATAAACACAAGTGCTGCCCAACATGATTGCTCAGCACCTACTGACTGATACCCAGCCTGACCTGAGCAGCCATCTTGGCCTTCTGGGTAACTCCCCCCAGTTTCTATACTGGGCATATTGTGCTATGGTATGGAATACCCCTTTGGCTAGTTTGGATTAGGTGTCCTATCTCTGCTTCCTTCTGCCTTCCCATGCACCTCTTCACTGGCAGAGCAGGAGAGACTTGATCAGGATAAATGCTGCTGAGCAATAACTAAACCATTGGTGTGTTATCAGTGTTGTTCTCAGACTAAAGCTGAAATACAGCACTGCATTGGCTACTAAGAAGGAGAAAAATAACTGTTACAGTTGAACCCAGGACAGTGGAGTCCCTCTCATAGGGTGCAGTCCTTCAGGAACAGATGGCTTCAGCATGGGGCCACAGGTCCTGCCAGCAAACCTGCTCCAGCATGGTCTTATCTCACCATGGGGCCACAGGTCCTGACAGGAGCCTGCTTCAGTGCAGGATTCCCACAGGGTCACAGCTTCCTTTTGGCATCCTTCTGCTCCACTGTGGGCCTCCATGGCCTGCAGGGGCTATCAGCTCTATCGTGAATCTCTGTGGGCTGCAGGGGGACAGCCCCTGCTTAAACCAAGAAATGAATTCTCAGTTGAAATCCATACAACAGAAAATTCTACAGTCTCACTCTCAGAGGTGACTCTTTTAAGTCAATTAAAGTTTTCTCAACTCGTCCACCCTGATGCACTTGTGAAGCAGTAGGTAATTTCCTTTGGATTTATCTGTGTTTGTACGAGTGGAAACTGAGTGAAGCTTAGCTAAAAGTGAAGTGCTTGACCCTACCTTCTCTTTGAAAGAACTGTTTTATCTTTGCTTTGCAGTTTAAAGATGAAACCAGATGTTGTCCTGAGACATCTGTCCATTGCAGTGGCAGCTAGTGACCAGAGTTACATGCCACAGCAAGTGACAGTGGCAGTGGGAAGGAATGCCAGCAGTCTTCAGGAGGTCCGAGATGTTCACATTCCAAGCAATATCACTGGCTACGTAACACTGTTGGAAAACGCTAACATTAGTCAGATGTGTGAGTCAATAAGGATACTGTTGGTATATTGTTTTGGTGCTTTTTTGGAGGTGAAAGTTTGGGTAGACGATAGAATGATGTGTCAAAATCATTAGGGTAGGAACTTTAAATCACACCCTTGGGTCAGAGAAATTGTTCTACTGGTAGGTTAATCTCTAGCCTTTAGGAGAGTCTTCTGAGTCTTTCTCATGGCACCTGTCTAACTTGGGCTAAGCGTCGAAGAGCTGAATGACTAAAGGTGCAGTTTTAGCCTTTCAGTTTGAAGACACTGGGCAATTTAAAAATATCTTAGCGTGCAGAGTGGGAGCATATGTTGGATGATCATATCTAGCAAAAAAATCTGCCTCTGAGCAACTGTTTTCTTTGTAGCAAAACTCTGAAGCTGGTCAGATGATTTACGTAAACCAGGTTTTATGCTAAGGGGTTTTAAGCAGGGTTATTTTTAAGTCTGGTAGATCTGTGGGTGCTCTATTGGAATGAATCAAGGAAAAGTTGCTCCTTCCTAAGACCGTGGAATCTCAGACTGATTTGTGTTGGAAGAGACCTTAAAGCTCATCCAGTTCCAGCCCTCTGCCACAAGCCAGGGATACCTTCCACTAGAGGAGGTTGCTCCAAGCCCTGTCCAACCTGGCCCTGAACAATGCCAGGGATGGAGCACCCACAGCTTCTCTGAGCACCCTGTGCCAGGGCCTCACTCTCATAGTCAACAACTTCTTCCTAATATCTACTCTAGATCTCCCTTCTTTCAGCTTAAAGCAAGAAGATGGTTACTGCATCTTCACAAATGTTGTCCCTTCACTTCAAGTAGGTGCTTTTCACTAAGGTGAACCTGCACTGGCACAGAAGCAGGTGGCAAAGATGTTCCTCAGAAGTAACTAGGAGGATGCTATCTATGCAAAATAGTCAACAGTTTACTTAAAGATTTTTACGCAACTTAAAACTTTGCTTTTAGGCTTTACTCTTTTATCCTAAATCTCCACTACCACTCCCAAGATGCTTCCTGTGTATGTAGGTAGAAAGGTACTGATGAAATAATCTGTAATCTGTTTTCCACTTTGAGGGGTTTGTTGGGTTTTCTTTTTTACTTCTTTTTCCCTAATTTCTAGCTGAACCATATGTAATGGATCACATAAGCTCTTCAGGGGCTAAATTTGCCCAGTCGTAGGGTGTACAGTGAAGAAACACATATGCAGAGTTGTCTCTGTGTGGGAGTACTGTTATATATCTGCTGCTATTTTCCTCAGAGGTTTTGTGATAATTCTGGTTTTGAATATCTGCATTCTTCTAGATCTCATCCATCAGAAGAAACGGGGGGGAAAAAAGTCTTATTTTGTGTTTCGACAGATGTACAGATAAATATCAAGCGTTGCCTTAGTGATGGATGCGACACCAGAATCCACGGGCTCAGGGCTGTTGGGTATCAACGGGTGAAGAATGTGGGTGTCTCCGTATGTGATGCTTCAGCGATCTGGTACTGGTCGCTGCTGACCTCTCTGGTGACAGCTTCCATGGAAACAAACCCAGCATTTGTTCACACTATTTTGCAAAATACTCAGTAAGTACCAAACTTCCATGGCATGTGATAGCCTTATTTTTAGTTTGGTTTGGGGTTTTTAATACTTACAGCTTCAGTAAACCAATCTGCCTGGTGTCACTGGTTTCCACTTCCTCCAGTAAGGTCTTTTAGCTATCACACTTTAAATTTTGATAACTTCTCTTTTATCCATTTGTACATATGAGAACAAGTATAGTTCTTACTGTTGTATCTAATCTAGTTGTTAAGCCATGGCTGAAGAGACACTGAAAAATACCTTTTTTTGCCTGTCCTTTGGATTGTCATACTTCAGAGAAGCTTAAAATTATTGTTAATCTTATTGATTATAAATATTGGACAGCTTCCATTTATGGAATGGAGGTTAATTTAGCTTAATTTTGAGCACACTTTAGCTTGTGTAATGCCTTGTTGTGCATTACATGGGGATATGGTCAGATACATGCAATATCTCTAGCTGTTTGCTTGTGGGGATCAGCTGTTTTCTGTGTAACGTTTCCTTGTGTGGTTGCCAAACACTTCTGCCCAGTGACTTGAAGGATTGGAATCCTAATAAAATCACTATACGCCCACATCAGCTTTTATAGAGCTTAGCTAGCATGATTCCACCATGCTCAAGGGCACTGCTGTCATTAGGTTAATGAGTACTGCAGGCTAAAGTCCATTAAGCCTATCTTTTAATTTGTGTCATCTATGGAACCTCTTCAGTGCTTAGATAACTTCCTACATGCTTATGTCTAAAGAATGTTCATAAGTGCAGGCTTTATTAAACTGGGGGCCCACAGGTTCCCTCAGTTTAGATAGTTTTTAGAACTTTAACATGAATATTGAGGGGATAAAGACTGGAGAAATCTTGACTATAAATATGTTCTCAGGAATTTTAAATTCAGTGTTTGGAATTATAAAGCAAAGCCTCAAACTTCAGTATTGGATAGAACGACTTTGAAACTGTTTAATCTGTATTTTCAGGGGTTATTACATTACCTTTGGAAATCAAACAAACTCTGATCTCAACTCTTTTAGTTTCTGTGATTGTGCTGAGAATTTAAAAGCAATTTTCCCTTTATTAACAGGCTCTTGCTCAGTGCTAGAACTGTTTAAAATAAAGCAGTATGTGGACACTATTCCTAATGTTGTCACAAATGTAATTCAAAACCCTTGATTTATTTGTCTCATTGAATCTGAGATGACGAGATTCAGGATTGCCCAGCAGCTGTTAAACTTTCCCTGCTTAGAATGCAGTATTGGCTTTACCTTTTGAAGAGAATTGGCTGTGTCAATAGATTTCCTGCACTCAGAACCTGTTAGTACAGACCTGCTCTCAAAAAGCATGACAAGCCAAATACCTGATCCATTTTAGAAGGCTGTTTTCTCTGATTCTGTCTGGTTTTCTGATGTTATGTTCTGTCCTTCTACTAGGAAGGCACTGCAACACATGCCACCTCTATCCCTAACACCAGGCTCTACAGATTTTTCAAGCTTCTTATCTCCAAATGTTTTGGAAGAAGTTGATAGCTTCCTCATAAGAATAACAAGGTAAGTTTGTGTTGATGTGTGTTGATGCAGTAGAAGATTGTTTAGAAGAATTTGTGTAGCAAATTTCTCTCATCTTTACTCACTTAAGAAACCAGCACTGTAGATCTTTCCATATGAGCATCGTCTGTCTTTTATTTTAAAAGTGTCCTGTATTTTCTTTTCATACTGTTGTTTTTTTCCCTCCCCAGTTGTTGTACCACTCCAGAGGTTGAACTTACACTCTTGGCCTTTGCCTTAGCCAGAGGGAGTGTTGCAAAAGTGATAAGTTCCCTTTGTACAATCACTGATCATCTGGAAACTCCATACAAGGCTTCATCGCTTATCGCTTCCATGGCAGTGGTCAGACAGAACCTGCTGTATAAATATGGTAAATTAATAATTGCTGGATCCTTTTCTGTACATACTTCATACAGTATGCTACTTTGAATTGCTTTACTTGTTCTCCTGGGGTTTAAAATTATACAAGTCTTCTAAATTAACAACTGTTACCAAGAAGTTAACCTGTGAAGCTGAATAGCCTTAAAACTTGGTGATTAGATCAGCTTTATGTGATCTAAGAGTTGAACCAGGTGGCATCATGCTGAGGAAGAAAACATGAACTTTTGTAGGTAATGGCCCCTGTGTCGAGATGGTGATGATGTTCATCTTGTGTAAAAGGTGACTTCAGTTATTGTTATTCTTCCAATAACATGCTTTTTTACATGTTTAGCCTCAGTAAGTGGTCCCTCTTGCAGACATGTGCACAAACATAAGATGTGTTTTAAATTGAATGTCATTAGCATCACTTTTCAGCTTTTTTATTTTCACTTCTATAAATTAATCTGAGTATGTCAGAAGTATAGAGCTGCATGTGGTCTGGCATAAGGTAGAATTTGGCTGTATGAACTGTATTTGTTTGATGAACCTGTCTTTTGTCAGGTGTCAACTTCTGAGATCATCACAAATCGTTCATCAGGAATTTTCCCCTTTGCCTTTTAGTATGTTTTGTCAGGGCTTCCAGCCTTGTGTCAAATGACACATGAATTATTTTAGTTATAATAAAAAGCTTTGAAAATTGCTTAGTTTTTCCTGGAGTAGCTGCTGCTTTTTGTAAGCCAACAGTGGCATTTCATGGATTGGGAATTCCAAAGCATGCAGACAGTTGAAGGAACATTAATTGTCATGATTTTCATTCTCCTTCTGTCTGTATCTAAAACTTGAGCTATTTTAGGTTAATGTGTATCTTATGCTCCAGTTTTTCTCTCCTTGTGGTTTTTTTTTCACTGACAGCGATAAAAATCTCATTGTAACTTTCTTCCCTTTATTCTTCCATTTCTTATCTTTCTGAAGAACTTTAGAAAGCGGATTTTTCCAAGTTTGTTTCTTATGAAGTTGATAAACCTGTTGATTTTTTTTTCACTCAGGAAAACCTTTACGACTCACTTTGCAAGCCTGTGATGTAAAGGGAAAAGAAGATAAATCAGGGCCTGAAAATCTCCTTGTGGAGCCATGGACTGGGGATGGTAATAGCCTGGACTTAAAATCCAGAATATTTAAACAGACACAAAGACTGTTATCAAGGCTGTGATGCTGTTCTGTATCTATATATTTATATCTATTTGGTGCTACTTAATAATTTTATGATATGGAAGATCTGTAATTAAAAAAGAAAAGGGGGCAAAAGAACACTAAAATACCCCAAAGAACCTAACAAAAAGCCCCCTGTATGCAAAGTCTGTTTTACAATGGGGTTTTCTCAGGAGCCAATTTATTGTTAAAGCAAACAGAAAGATTGGATTTGGGGAGAATTTGACATGGAAGTCAGCAGTGGGCTCTTGCAAAGCAAATGACTTGGAGCACATTCTGAGGCTTTAAGTCATGAATCATTCATTGCTAGTTTCCCAAATATTGATGAAGAGATTTGGTAGAAATCCTTGAAAGTCTCATTGACTGCACATAATTTAATTCTCCTTTTAAGCCTGCCTTTGTTAATGCAGGATTTTCATGTACTGGATACAACCTGAACAAAATACTTCGGGGTTTTTTGACCTCTTTTTTAAAGTGTAATGCTACCTAATCTTATTTTAAAAACTTGTATATTGTTCTGTGCAGTGCTACTGGTAAATGCAAGCTATTGTGATAGAAAATCAGACACTTTCTAAATGCTTATTTTACCCTTCTGTTTCTATGTGCTGCTTGAGTTCATTTTGTAGCTCTCACAAAATCATAGAATCCCAGGCTGGGAGGGACCTTAGGGATCATCTGCTCTAACCTCATTAGCATGACCCAGACTAGATGTCCCAGCACACTGTACAGCTGAATCTTAACAGTGTCCATTGTTGAGGAATCCAGCACTTCCCTGGGAAGATTATTAGAAAGGCTGATTGCTCTCTAGCTAATGAGTATTTCAGCAGAGAAGTGTTGTGGTTTTGCTCCCTGCCCCCCCTTTAATCCACAGCTTGCACTAGCAGTCATTACAACCTTGTTCTATCTCCATTGCTGCTTTAGGTTTTCTTACTGAAACTGGGAAAACCAGAGCAAGTATTATTCTTTCTACTGGAACTGAATCTTCATTTCAAGTGACACAGATTAGAATCAAGGTATGCAGTTCCTGTATGCTTTCAAAGCAGAAGGCTTGCTTGTTTCCCTAGTGGTAGAGTTGAATTCAAGAGGTTTTTCTGAATGAACTGTAATTTTTAATTAATCATGAAATAGTGTTATTTTAGGGCTTTGCTTTGCTGTAAATCACAGAGAACTTAAGGAAAGGGTGGTCTTAAGTTGTTACAGGGTGCCTGAGGCATGTAGTAAAGACATTTATTTTGTATTGCGTGTGTCTGTATCTTACAAGTCAGTGACAAGTGTGGTATCTCTCTAAAGAGTATAGGTTTATATGTCAGATTTTATATTTGAAATAGTTTTTTGACTGAATAGCAGGTGTCAGGGTATATAGCATGTGAGTTCAGGTTAAATGTAGGTCTTTCAAAGTCTTTTTAGAGACATTAGTGTAATTCGAATATTTGGTGTGATTTTTAACTTGTTTAAAAGTAAGATCTTGTGATTAAAACTCAGGGCCTAGGACCAAGCATCAGTGAGATTTCTGCAGCTGAATTTATTTATTAAGGCACAGCAGTAGTTTAATTTCTGGAGCAGGGTTCTGTATTTCAGTGTCAAGAACACTTAGACATGGATTGACTTCTGGCAAGTAAATTCTAACTGGAGCTGGAGTTTGGGTGCTAGGAGGGTGATAAATATGGCAAATGTTAACCATGATAGAGGATCCTGATTGACTTAGTTTTCCTAACACTTCTCTAAATCCATATCATTTCTCTGTGCAATTCCAGAGATCAGTACTGTCAGTATTTTTTCTTGTGGAAACAACATCTTCCTTTACTGTCAACTTGTTAATCCATTGTGCTGAATTTGTTCTTTTAGGTCCGAAGAGGAGCGATCGGGGCCCAGTGTGGGCTGGTGTTTGCTTATAATAGTGCTTCAGAGAAGTTCCATGCAGAGGAACACTTCAAAAGATTTGAAAGCTATGACAAGTGGAAGCTGCGGGAATTCAAGCAGTTCTTAAAGAGCAGGTATAGGTGGACTTCCTGTAATGAATATCTGGAAAATAATTGTGATATTGGATCTTTTTTTCAATGTCATTTGAACTGCTGAAAATTGTCCCAAATGGCTTAATCATTGAATTGTTACTTGTTTGATTTCAGTGAGCCCAAGTGTGATGTGTTTGAGGCAATATGTATATAGCTGTTGTTTTCGGTATCTTGATTTAAAGACTCGTTTAAAGGGGGATATGACAAAATCCATGTTCTACTGGGGGTGCAGATCACTGATAGCAGAAGCACCTTCTAGGAAGGTCATGTGTTAATTAGCATTTGTTAAATGACTTGCTCAGAACTGTTGTTGGGAGGCTGGGGACCATGACTAAAAAGATTTCCTTAATTTGCTTACCTTGCACGTGGTAGAATTTGTGTGTGTGAAACTTTCCATTGTCTCTCCTCATGTCTTTATAACCAGAACATGCAAAAATATTGTGGTGAAATATCAGGAGCCTTGCAGGTTTTTTAAACTTCACAAAGTTTGTTGTGTTCTTTTATACATAGAAGTAGCTGCTCATGTGATGAGCTGGGAGATGATGATCCTATTGGCTGGTTTGAAGTGGAAGAAGAATGGGATGAAGTTGATGTCAAAATGCAGGAATGCAGAATTTCCCAAGTAAGGAACCATCAAAATCAATTGACCCAGTCACAGTGAGCAGAAGCTTTTCTCTGTGCTTTGTTGTAATGTCAACTGAAATAAACTTAACTCTTACATGTGAGGACAGCTCTTCTGGGTAGAGGTAAAAAGCAATGGGCTTCTAGTTAAACCCACACCAACTTTTGTCCTCTGAGTTTTATTCTTTTTCTCTGTATGTTCACATATGTTTAATGCAAAGTTATGTGATAATGTGCAGACTGTTGGCTTTATCCTGAGGAGGTATTTCTAAAAAGGATGACATGATTGTTCTTTGTTCTAATATCTAGACAAATTAATTTCTACTTAGTTACATTTATTCTTTCAGAGCCAGATACCTTGTTTTAAGGGAGAAAAAAATTACTACGCAGTTCCATCAGACTGATTCCCTTGAGGAACTTGGGACATCTGTTCCTAGAGTGGCTTGAACAAATACAAAACAATACAGTTTTGATTTGTAGTGTTTAAGTAGGAAACTTTGCTTTTCAGATCCTGCATTTATCTCGGTTCTGGAATCGGCTGTGGCTCAGTTCCCCAGTCCTTTTGTGTACTGTGGGAACTAGCAGAAGTGGTGATGCAGTTAAAAGTCACCTGGGACCTTTTCTAAAGCCATCACTACTTGCTAAGACATGCTGCTGCTGTCTGTGTAACACTTAGTCCCTGAGACTCATGAACACGCACAGCTCCTGAGTACATTTGGATTGCAGAACTTGCTGTTCCTTTCCGCTTTGCATTCTGTATCTCACAGTGGACAGATTGCATAAAAGTATGTTTTAAATATTACACATTAATCCTCTGCTTCTAAATGCAGCTGGTATCTGCAAAAAGTGCTGTAACTGTACAACCAAGGAAGAGAGTATGCAGAATGAATGGAACTGATAACGAATTAACCAACTTTGCAGGTGCTTGTAGAGGTCACAGAACCATCACTGTGACTTTGTTTGGAAGTGGGGAGAGTTCAGGCTCAGCGTTTTAAACTTGTGGAAGTGATTGACAGGGATGAGACTTACTACCCCCAATCCCACCTGTAGTCTTGTTATGTGTATGTGCACTCATGTCTTTTGAAACCAAATGTGTACTAGCTTTTAAAACCAAATCTTGTGCTGTGCTAATATCCTTCTAGTACTTGATGATAAAGTTCTTGTGCACAAGACAAGACACAGCAGAGCGGCTCGGAGTTCAAGGCCTGAATGTCCTTGGGTATCTTCGGCCTATGCGGGATGAGCCCAGTAGGAGCATGAACTGCTTGCAGTGCAGGAAAACGGATGATGATACAGTGTGTGGCACAACTCTTCTCCTGAAGACACTTCATTTCATCCAGCAGCTAGCACAGGACCTGGTATTTCTTCTGTTTAGTTCGTTTTAAGGGTGTACATGTCCAAAGGAGCAAGGCTGTGCTAAAATAAATTGTGACAGGCTAAGGAAAATCTTGGTCCTAGGTAATAGCAACTGTTAAAACCATGCTGTGGAGGAACCAAGGGTTTCTGAAGAACAGTATTCTCTGTGTTTACTGATATTGGCTAGGAATATGCTCACTTTGGGTCCAGAAAAGGGTTAATAACCATTTTCCAACATCAGGTTACAATGCTGGGTGAAGTAGATGCAACAGGAGGATGCTCTACTGTCTGTTAGGTAATGTTGGTATTTCTGAAGCAAGCATCTGAAAAATGCATAGAGAGATAGCTAGGTAGGCTGCATAGATTAAAACATACCCTCATCTAAAAAATTCTGTGGATATCTAGGGTGAGACATATATGGTTAAGAGATGTGGGTGGTGTGTGCTGTTGTGTGTCAGCCTGATGTACCCTACTTCTGAGGATACATGTCAAAATCACGTTTTGTTTGTACAGTGCATGCATCTGTGCCTTTTCAGCTTCCATTTTGGTCCATGGACAGTCTAATTTGGCTATTATTTTCAGTTAAATTACATGGAGAGGTAGAGGCAATGTGAAGTCTTTTGGGGGTGGGGGGCGGATTAGGCATCTAGAAAGAGGAGAGAGAATTCTTATTGGTAGCCTGAACTGTCACATTGAGACACTGGAGTATCTGTGAAGGAACTCACACTGGAATTCTTGGTAGCTGCAAGTATATAAGAAATTAGCCTGGTTTAAGCCCACTGCTCAGAGATTTACCTTTTAATAAGTGTGTTCTATATAGAACTAATTTTCCAATCCTGCATTTTCTTTTGCCTTTTTAAGGTTCAGCAGAAGGAGAGTGGATTAAAATACAAGTCATTTTTGGATTTCACAGGCCTTGATTTGCAGCTCTTCTGGAATTTTTACAATAAACTTCACCAAAGGTAAGTCAGTCACTTCTTTACTGTGTGCTGAAACTCTGAGCTCTGTGTGTACATATAAATAACATATGCTTCGTTTAGTTGCAGCAGTTTCTTCTTCCTAAACTACATCATTTACATAAATAACATTTTCCTACTGCTGCCATATGGGGTTTTAACTATGTTATGTGGAAGCCTGAGATGTAGATTAATTTAGCCAGTAGCTATACATTTTTGCCTTTGTGCTCTCTACTCAGTGGTTTTTACCCATGTAAAATAGTGATTTTTCATAGCATTACCTATTTGGTGCAAAAAAAGCTTCTAGTTTTTGCTTCTGTTCTATGTTTTTTTGCAGCCCAAGGGAAGAATGTATCTTTGCTCAAACACTGCTGTTGCAGCTTCTCCAGAGCTGCTTCTCTGTACTTACTGCAGACAATAAAACTGCTAAACCTCAAGAAACTTCTCAGAGTAAAGCATCTGGTCACACAGAAGCTGCAAAAGAGCTTTATAGACATTTGTGTGAAGGTAATTTATATTGAATATATTGCCTGTTTTGTCTGTTCTGCTTTGAAGGGTATCACAACAGTTATAATTCGGGAAAAGATATTTATTCCTAGAGGCCAAGTCAGCTACTGTTCCTTTCTTTCTTGGTCACGTCAGTAAGTACTAATAAGTCTATCACAGTAAAACTTTTCTGGACCCTATGAAATGTTTTTATAGACATTCTGACAACATGGGGTCTGGAAACAGCTGCAATAGAAAACTCCTTTTGAACATATCACCTGCTTGAACCATTAGGGAATGTGGTCGCTTTCATCTAATGTTACTGGGGTTTTTATTTTTGGTGTTTCATATAAATACCAGTGATCTTACTAGGAGCTTGTAGGGTTTAACGAAACACATGGAAGATTCTGGAGCCAAGAAAGAGAACTGGAATTACAAACTAGATTTCATTGGAAGTAGGATGGTACTTTTTATTAAAGTGTAATTTTTTTGTTAATTCCCTAGTAGTGTCCTAAAAAGTCAGCTAAGATAAACCAGTCCATGTAGGATCTGTCACATCTTGAAAGCTCTGTTGGCTTTGATAGTTGTCAAGCCTTAATGTTCCTACAATTCATTTACTTAGTGAATAAATATATCCTTAGAAAAATCTTTCTTGCTGGAAGTGAAAATGTTTCCCCTCATTTCCTGTTGGTATATTAGGTTTGCAAGGGCTTGAAGTTGTGTAAAGTAACACTTGAAATCAGTTATGGCTCGGACACATCAGATTGAGTATTAATTTGAACTGTAATTTTCTTTCCCTTTTGTATGAGCAGTAGTGGATATGGGGGACAGTAACTTCATGCCAATGAAAATGCTGAAAGAGGAAGTTAAGAACACCTTACTCAGTGGAGCAGCGATCTTTTTCCCAGATAGACAGACCAGGCGACAGCAGCTCTTCGCCATGATGGTAAATCATTAAATGAGAGATTGCTTGTTTAGTACCTGTGTTCTTTATGCAGAAAAGAGGAAAAATTTGAGTTCCTGTTGTCAAATAATCTGTTTTGTCCTGTTGAAGTAAAAACCTTCCTTTCTTTTTCTTTGCCCTTTTTACCCTCCCCCTTCTTCCTCTCTGCAGCTTACTCAAAGAGGAGCTAACCCTGCTTTTCTTACCAAAAAATGAATAGTAGGACAGAAATTAGAATCCTTTCTCACAGAGGAGGGAAACAGAACATAGCATAAAAATAAATCTCTTTCCTTTTCTAGAAAAACATCACAGAGCAAGAACATAAGCAATCTGTGCATCTTGCCTTCAGATCCTTGTGTACTCACTTCAGGTAAGGGGTCCTGAGATGGAAAAGAATTGCCTGATACCCAACATCTGTGAATAAGTTCATATTTAATTAGTTTTAGAAATGTTATTCCCCTGGAAAATAATTCTCAAAAGATCTCTGTCTTTTGCTTTAGAGAGGAAAATACCACTACTTAATATGCTTATTCATGGAATAACTATAAAACATTGCTTGTGCTGCATCACAGTATATTGCTTAGACTTCTTCTAGGCTGTCTTTCAGTTTTTGTATTTGATTGTCCATGGTGATGGTTGGTATTGATTTAATTAGTCTGGAGCCATCAGAACCCAAACTTTTGATTTTCATAGTGATTATACAGTAGGATCTCTATGGATGTATCACAACTAAATTTGTGTTTTGGGACTGTGCTGCTTGTTATTGGTTAGTAAGAAGATTTTTGTTCTATAGTGATCAAGATCCAGGTGGACTCCTATTGTTACCAGAGAAAGGAGTTTCTGAAAATCTTGACATAAGTGAAGTGCTGTCGGTCATGGATACCCTTCTGCTAGTGGCAGCAAGAGAGGTAACTGTCCTTGCACTGTTCATCTTCCTACTTCTTTGCTGTAGTTTTTGTATGCATTGGAACACAAGCTGCATGCCCAAGATGTATGCTAAAGAAATGGCTTTCCTGTCCTGGATAAAACTTTTCATGGTTGTTCCAACTCTGTAGGATTAGATTTCTCCAACCAATTGACGTAATTTCCTTTAGGCAGTGATGTCTCATTATAATAGAGTAACTAATGTATAAGATGAAGTATTTTTCTGTAGTGTTGAAAAGACTTTATGGCACACTGGCCACACTGGGAAGCAGACCTCATCATCAGATATTGGGAGCTTAGAATTGGTCATGACACTAAAGGAGGTGTAAGTGGAGGAGGCTCATTTACATATACAGAAAAAGCATGCTGAGAACATGGAGTGACTCATATGTAGCTATCCCTACTTAAAATTGTGGTCTTGTTGTGATAAATCACATCAGTTGCTTCATGACATTATATGCTGCTTGTCAGTTGCATTGACTCTTCTTTTTGTGGTGTGAGTGGGATGATAATGTCCATCATAGTTGACTTAGTACATATTGTACGTAATTCTGCAGCAGAAGAGAATATCCTTTTGTTACGTTCTCTTTCAGTGTGAAATGATGATGCTGGATGTTGCACAGCAAGAGAGCGGCACAGTCTTGTCTTCCTTATTCTGGTCTGTTCAGGGTAGCCTCCTTTCATGGTGCTACCTGCAACTTAAGGGTAGTGATAATTCAGCCAAGGATCTTGCAGTAGAAATCCTTAAAAACTGTAAGTGCTGGGATTGAATACAAAACTGTGGTGTGATACAGGGCTTTAAAATGTGATTTTACAGATTGCAGTATAATAAGGGTTCAGCAGTGATTGCCTGGAGCATATTCGTAACCATCAGAGCATTTCTGATCACTCTGGAAAGGAATTTGTAGGCATATTAAGCAATTCAGAATTTTAGTTATACTGCTAGTTTGCTGTTGGTAGAATCTTAAGCAAACATGTCAAAACCCCTCACCCAAACAAGAAACAGTTACACTTTCATTTGGACATATTGGTTTCTTTAAATGTCCCTTATTTTGATAAGCCTTTCTGTGGTGATTACGTATTTTCCTGATGTTCGTGATAGCAAGAAGACAGGAACTTCCTTAAGAAGCTGGGCACTTCTAAGCGGTGTTTTGCTACAGTGGTTTTGGTTTTTTTAAATGCAGCAGCTCAATATTAAGTAGTTAATTGGACCAGAAGGTGTAATTTTATGTAAAATTGCTTCATATTTGTTATTTGTGTATAAATAAGTTGGTTTTTTGGGGGGGGTTCCTGTCTTGTGTCTAAAAATGGAGTAAAAGCTGTAGCTAACACTGACTAGCCTCACTTGTTACTTAAGCTCCTCTGTAGGAAGGCTACTGAATACGCTGAGATTATTGAAACAGTCTTGGAGCATTACTCATCACTCAACATATTTCTGATATCATTGCTAAGCATGACTTGTTTCCACAATAGAAATACCACAGAAAATTCCTCTGTTCTCACTCTTGAGTGTCACTGTGTTGGGGCAGCAGATGCATTTCCTGCTGTCTGTCATCTAGTGCACATCACCACACACTAAAGTGTTTGATAAAGCAGGTTGTGGTAGCAAATCCTTAAGGTGGCTATTAAGGGTTTTTTTTCTCTTTAGATGTGGGCCAGTTCCTGTCAAAAATCAGAACGATTTTGCAGTCACTTTTATCTCAATATAGTGGCAAAACAATAGTAGAAAAAATAAGTAACTCTGTCTTTGCTATGGCAACTCGTCAGCTGGTAAGTCAACATTGGGGTTTTGTACTATTCCCGGGTAGCATGGCTGTGGTGATGTGCATCTTCATGAGACCTGTGCTTTCTCCTAGGTCATCTTCCTGTTGGATTTTTGCACTTTAGACATTCCATACTGTACTCTGCTACAGGGATTCAGCACTTTGATAGAACCACTGAAAAGCCTTTGTAGTGAGCCTCATAAGGTAACTAAGGATACAAGCACTAATAAGTACAGTGAAACAAAAGCAAAATTGCAAGACAGACATGGAGAACTCTGGTGATTCTATTGGTGAGCGTTTGAAAGGGGCTAGAAAGCTTCTAAAATCATGGGTTGTGTAATGAAATGTAGAGTGAAGACCTAGAAATATATCTGTACTGATACAGAAGATGAGCAAAGTGACCAGAAAGTTCAACTGGAATGGGAAGCATAGAAGTTAGATAGGAAAAGGAATTCTGAGAATGAAGAGGAAAACAGTTTAAAAATAGTATGTGCTTAACACTTTTAGATTCATTGCTTGTGGTGATGTAATTCAAGTCTGTATGTCTGTAGCGTACATCATTAAATCTGCATTAGTCATCCAGACTCTCTTGTTGTTACCTTTGGAGTAACTTGTAGGCACTTCTGGCATGAGACTGTCTCCTCCCCCAGAGACTAGATGAGTTTAGCTTTATAAGTGCTTCCTTACCATTATTATTAAGGGCATCTTTAGCACTAGTTTATGCGTAGCCTTTTAAGTACCACTTTGTAGGTACATCTGGCAACTTGAAAATATAGACACGCAAATCTAGTGTGATAATGTTTTAGATTTTTTTCAGAATGCTTTACATTTGTATCTTAAGAATGCATCTTTGTCCTACAGATGGAAATGGAGAGCTGGCAGCACGAACAGCCTGTGGTACTGAGAACATGGACGATGGAATCACCTCATAACTATGAAAATAATTGCCATGAGGTCTCAGTCTTCCTGTGTCATGGGGCAACTTACTTTGAGGTGGAATTTGATGAAAAATGTGAAACTGAAAGGAGGTAATTTGGACTTGTATTAGATTGCAGTATCTACCTGCAGAGAGGCAATTCATGTTCCAATGTGCAAGGAGTACTTCCTGTGCTCCAAGCATATCATTTTGATTTCTTCATTGTTCTATGTAATCTGGAATATGTGTTTTGAGTGACTTCTCATGCTGAATGCTGCTTCTAGCAAATGTGCAGACATGCTGTTCATATGAATTTTGCTTCCTTTGGTCTTAGTCTGGTTTGTAATACTGCTGTGACCACCACAGTTTGTGCTTGTGGGATTTATTTTGCCTTCTTTAGGCAAAACTATTGGCTTGGTTTCTCTTGGCAACATATCCAGCTACTGCTTAGTTAAGGTATATGCTAGATGTTAGAATTAGCAACCATTAGCAGGTCTGAAGGGCTGGGGAGGTTCTGCAGGAAAGCAGGTCTGTGTTTGCTGGAACTTGCATTGAAACATGAGGTAAATCCTTCACAGTGATGTGAAGCAATGCAGGTGTGGTTCAGAAGGATGTGACAGCTCAGATGCAGCGCTTCTGAAAATCCCAAAGCAAACATTTTCCCAAAAACCTTAAAACATAAATTTGGAAGTAACGAATTGCAATTTTCACAGGTATGATTACCTGGAGTTTACTGATGCAAGAGGTGCAAAAACTCGTTATGATACAAAGGTTGGCACTGACAAGTGGCCTAAGGTGAGCACCTTTTACAATTCTGAACCAAGTGATACATCCAGTCTCTAGGAGATTATTATGATTCTTGTGGGGAAAACTATTGTGTAAAGCAATGTGTGCTTTTGTGTGTGTGTGTCTAGCCCCTCACAGGAGGTGAGGAAGGAAGTTTTCACTGATGTAATGAGTGATGAGTGAATGAGTAATAATCCCTCTGTTGTTGTTGTTGAAGGGGCAGTCAGTCAAAATGAAAAGTAATAATCACAGAATCACAGAATTGTGTTTACCTGCTGTAACTACATGAGTAAAACTTACTCGTTGATGCTCAGCCCTTGCAATTTTTTACATTGTGGGGCAGTGCTCTCTATGGCTAAGCAATTTCTTCAGTGACACCTGCTTAAATGGGTTGCTTCTCTATGGCTTTATGGCTCTGATGTCTAAAGCCCCATCATCTGTAAAATTTATCATTAAGCTATTAAATAGAAAGTTTACTTGCTTAGTATTGTGGGTGTCTCATTCAGATGGTGGGGGAGGTTAGATCAGTTATGGACAGAACATAGTACTGGAAAACCACAGTTGCTGAAGGGAATTCATTACCCTGAAACGTCTTCTTGTCATCTACATTTGGCAAAATGACTGTTTTGTTGCTCTGTAGAAAGTGACCTTTAAGGCTGGCCCACGGCTGCAGTTTCTCTTTCACTCTGACAGCAGTAATAATGAGTGGGGCTACAAGTTCTCCGTCACTGCTTACGGCCTACCAGATGTTGCCGTTTCTTGGGGCTTGGATTTACAGCTTCTTGTATGCCGGTTGATGGGGCGCTTGGCTTCCCGAAGTATGGCCCTCAAATCTCTCCGAGGTGAGTGCATTGAATAACAGTTCCAGAATTGTGATGCCATGTAAAGAGGAGATAAAAGGTCCTTACGTTTCAGATCGCGGTGTAAATGAAGTTCCTGTTCTGTTCCTCTCTTTACTCAAGATGAAACACTCCTGTTTTGTTGCTTAACAAAGTTTGGCCTTTCAGCCATACCCACTTCTTGTGGGAAGCCTGGCTGCTCTGAGAGCACCATTGTGACTTCTCTAACCTTCAGAAACCAATGTTAGGAAAGCACGGGCACCTGGAAGTTACCATACGAAACAGAATTGGATGATCTTAAGGTCCTTTCCAACCCTAACCATTCTATGATTCTATGAATGACATTGATGAGGTAATATCAGAGTTGGCCCAATCTTCTCTTCTTCCAGTTCTTTTTATCTTTAAAAGTTGTTCCCT
Organism: Agapornis canus; assembly: GCA_036873685.1. Classification (NCBI taxonomy): domain Eukaryota; kingdom Metazoa; phylum Chordata; class Aves; order Psittaciformes; family Psittacidae; genus Agapornis; species Agapornis canus. The sequence goes on from JBAFWW010002123.1 coordinate 19,250, forward strand.
AGTGCTGTGGCCTGTCCCACCCCTCTTACTGGTAGTGTCAATGTGGAGCCGGCAAACCAAAAGAATATACAAAGCTTAGAATACAGGTGATTTCAGAATGTGCATGTGAACATTTGGTATTCATTTAAATTTGGATTCACGAATTAAGTGTGGGTAATCCCAGAAGTTAAGTAAATTTAGGATTTGGGCCACTGAAGACAAAATACAAAATAGGAGATGAGTGCCACAAGAAATGGACAAAAAGGAGAGATGTTTGTTCCTGATTTCAAACCCAGGACACTTCCGTGTAGCTTCGTAAATCTGAAGTCATTCACCACTTGGAAAAGGTTTAAACAAGGTTTAAGCTGCAATCAGGTGGTCAGTGCTTAACTTGGAAAAGTAGATGGATACTTAGCGGTAGATTTTGGGAACTAATCGGAGAATCAACGAGGTTGGAAAAGACCTTTAAGATCCTTAAGTCCAACAGTTCTCCAGCACTGCCAAGGCCACCATGAACCCATGTCACCGAGGGCCACATAGGCACTGTTTGGGAATGCTTCTGGGGATGGTGACTCCACCACTGCTCTGGGCAGCCTGCTCCAATGCCTGAGTGCCCTTTCAGTGAAAACATTGTTCCTAATATCCAGTCTAAACCTCCACTGGAGCAGCTTGAGGCTGTTTCATCTTGTCCCATCACTTCATGGGAGAAGAGACCAGCTACCTCCTGATTGAAGTGTCTTATCATAGAATATGTTCTTCCTTTCTTAATACGAGCATGCGCATCCAGCAGATTATTATGTCTTTTGTAGGACAAAAAGCTTTTAAACTCACTTGCAAATTGGGGAATTTCTGTGGTTTTATGTACAGTGAAAATGTTTAATTTAAAGCTCTTCCATAATGTAACAGCCTGTCACTGCAAGATAAAAAATTGATGCTATTGTTATAGCATTAAAGAAAGACTGCATCAGTTTTCTGCATCACATTAGAGAAACAGAGAATATAGTTAAATGACTTGTTCAGTGTATTTGTGTTACTTTTTTTCCCCTACGGGTTATTTAATATTTATTGTTTTCATCAATCTGTAAAAATGAACAAAAATGTTTAACTGATGTGTGTGTGTGTTCTGAATTTCTTGCAGAACTAGGTAGTGAAGCAGATTTGCCTCCTTTGAAAGTAACAGCAGTCCTTAATTCTCCCCTGTGGAAACCTGTGTTCAGGCATCAGATGTGTCCTGAGGCACTGCTGGGAGCCAGTCAAAGCAGTAGGCTGCACCAAGATAAAAAAGAGGTACTTACACCACTGCTTTTGTTTCACTAGCATGAAATTCCTGTGTATCACACAGCTTCATTCACTTAGTTGCTATGTTCTTCTGCTGAAGTTGTCATCACTTGTGCTGTTTAATTCCAGTTTCAAGGAGGGTTGTTGTTCTGTGCCCTTTATTAGTTGCCATTTTCACAGCATGGGTAGGATTCAGAGATCATCTAAGTTGCTTCCTGTGCCTTGGGTGGGGACATCTTTCATTAGATCAGGTTGCTCAACTGCAGTAGATACACTGCAAGGTGACTTAACTGTAGAAATGGGTTGCAGCAATTCTCAGGTGTTATTAAATACACGCTTTCTATCATTCTTTCCAGGCTGGGAGCTCTCACCAAGATGACTGCCGTAACTTTCTTATCGACTTTGCAAAATCAGATCCTGCCCAGGACTTCAGTGGGCAAAAATCTGAACTTTTCAAAGGATTTACACAGGCATGTAAAAAACAGACCCCAAAGACAGATATAGTTGCTGGTTCTACTGTTGATCAAGCTGTGAACTCAACATTTGCTGCTTTGGTGTATCTCACTCCAGATTTATATGAGAAGCTTCAAAAATATGGTAACTCTAATATTATTAGACTATCTTAATAATGAGGACTTAAAGTTTGTGAAAAAAAACCTATCTTATAGCTCAGTTTATGGACTGTGAAAAATCAGTTTAATGTGACAGTTTCTAAACAGGTACACAATATAAATTCATCATTTAGGTAAGCCCTATCTCTAGAGTATTTAGGTTTTATTCATACATGCTTTTACCTTCTGAGCTCTGTCTAAATACTAATAACCATCATGAGCTATTACCAATACTTACAAGGATATACCTAAAGAGAGTAGAGATGTTTTTTTGGGGGTTTAATTCACAACAATGTGGTTTCCAGTGGCTACAGATTTAGATACGATTTTCCACTCTCACTGTACCTTTCCTAAAAAGCCACCACCAACTTATATATGTTTTTAAATGTTTGGGGTGGAGGAGGTGTGAATTACCTTCCAAAACGTTACATTATGGAAACTACCCTTGGTACCCTCAATGTTAAATAGATGTCTTTATATACATGTATGATGTCTGTTGTATAACAGATAGATTTTTCAGTAGGCAAAATGAACAACTGTTTAACTTAACAGCACCCTTTCATTAAGCTTATTGATATGTTTGAAGTGTTGGATAATAAGGTGGTACTTGGTTTTGAAAGGTTTCATTTTAGGCTTTCACTTTCTGTCACAACTTTGAAGCTAAACAGCTTACATGTTGAGCTATAAAATTATGGGTGAAAATGATTGACACAAAGACTGACTTGCTGACTAAAGTGGTTATTGCCTTTAGTCATTTTGTCTGTGTCTGACAAATGATCTAATTTCTGAGTAAGACTGAAAACTCTGGTAGCTTAGGAAAATATTAGTGAATGGAAAAGACAGCCAGCCTACTATTATGTTAATAGCTTTAGCTGTCAGTCTTGCTGGGCCAGGCTGAGTTCAAGGCCCATGTTCACCTATGCCATATGAGTTATGTACAAGCGATGATGGAAAGAAGGGGGAAAAAGGAGAGGAAAGACACTGAATAGGAATGTCTTTTTCTGCATAGTCATTGTCAGGCCACTTTTGATGGAAACTGTTTTGTCAGGTCTTTAAGTTTTATGAATTCATCTTTCTAGATATTCATAGCATAAAATAGACAAAAAAGCCTGGTAACTAAATGCATCTATAGAGTTTTAAGCTAATACTAACATTTCTTGATTACACTGAGATCTCTATGCATTAGTAATATTTGTGTATATAGGAAGAGGTTTATATTATCCATGACTGTAGGCATTGATTTTGGGAAGAGAAGAGAAAGATGTTCATAATTTAACTTTGCAAATAACTCTGTCAAGGTGCAGTTTATGTATTTAAGGCGTATGAAAGTTGGCAGATTTTATTCCTTATTTTTCTTACAGGCATAACTCTGAGTATTGACTAAGAGACAAAGGAAAGGCTCTAGCATCATTTTAATTAAGTAGTCAGGTTGTGTAAAAATGGAGCTGTACATAAACAGGACTCTTCTTTCTCTCATTTCCAGTCAACAGTGGAGGCAAGGTGCCTTTGAGCCATGAGTTTGCACAAGTGTATTCCCTGGCTGATTCAATTAGAATATGGATGGTAAGATCACTCAGGAGGATATCTGTTGATGTTATTTACCTTAATGTTTTACAATGCAGTGTTAAGGAGTAGGGTGGGACCATGTTTTCCTTCAGTGATTCTGGGTCAGGTGTTTTCACTCAGGAAGAACATACATTCACTTCTGAACTGTGAACTTAAACATTTAAATGCATTCCTACACCTCCCTCCTTCTGTCAGTCCCAAATGTGTCATCATCTTGTGTATTTAGGACTGAATTTGACTCAAAACCAGTTAAACTTGAGCTCATTTTTCAGCAAGAATGTGTGTTGTTAATTAGGAAGATTCTTACTAGCAGTTGGAGTTTGTTTGAGGTGTAGCATCGAAGGAAATCGGTCTTAAGCATAATTCTCCCAGTAATGCAGTGCTAACAGAAAAGGAAATAATTGCTTCTTTGACAAGCAAGTAACTGGATTCAGTTCAGAATGTATTTTCTGCATGTAATTTTCCTTGAAACATAAGCCTTATGTCAAGAGGTGGTGTGATCAGCTCTCACAACCTGGTGAGAGGTGTCTGTGTCATCTGCTGCAGCTGTGGAGAGCCAGAATTCATTTAGATTTCACTAGTTTGCAGGAGATTCTGAATGTTAATAACTCTGTGGTTCTCAAGAGCAGCTAATTCAGTTTATAGCCTGTTTTTCTGCTACTCTTGTAAGCCCTTCAGATGTGGGCCAAAGTAACTGCTCTAGTGTCTTGTGATCATCTCTTTCCTGCCTTCAAGAATTCCTGGCAACTTGATACACTAGAGATGCAGTGAGTGCAGATTCATGTAAAGATGAGTAACTGCATCGTGCCTGTTGCATGACAGGTGATGTTTGCATTTGACAGCACTTACTAGTTACATGACACAATGCTTTTGGAGAATCTTATCTCATCACTAAGTGTATATCTTTTCCTTAGTGGTGGGGTTAACGGGGAAGCCTTTTTTTTCTTGGAGGGCTGGTGCACATCCAGTCACAAGATGAGGAAGGGTCTCGGCCTGCAAACCTTGAGCATCTTGGTATGAGGCTGTGTTATTTGCCCTGGTAGTTTAGGTACTGCTCTTCTTAGACTAATGGGTTTTTAGTTCTGCAGTAGGTAGTAGTAAATACTGTCATCTGTTCTTGAGATTAACTTCTTTAAATGTGATGCAGTTTTCATACTGCCTTGCTGTGTAGATATACAGTGGGCGACATATTTTAACTTCCTGTCTGCAGTTGGAAATGAAGCAGAAATCCCTGATGGGTAGGGGAAATGATTTTGAGGAGAAGCAGAGCACAGAAGCAAGTGAGGTGAACCCAGAGACTCTTGGTAAGTGTTGCTTTTCCAAATGTATAATCATTTCAGGTAGAGTAAATCATTGCCTTGGGAGTCTTCAACATTATTTTTGGTGTAAAAGGTACATGAGCAACTGGGGCTACTTTTTAATACCTTCAGAGATAGTTCATTTAATGGGAACTGGTTTCTCTGGGATTGGGTTCTGCTGTTCTTTGCAGAAAATAGTACATGAGAAACTTCTACAGAGAGTAACCCCTGACTTGGGTCACCTGGTTCTGAACTTGCATTCATCTGTTTGTGTAGATACTCATTGCTATAATTAACTGATGTTAGAATAGCAGCTGGCTGTTATCAGAATGTGTTCTCACTACTGTGCACTTTGTATAGTTCAATGTGATTATTCAAATTGAGCATTTGGAAGTCTAAAACTTAAATAGCTGATTGTGTCATGATCAATATAACAAGAAACCCAGTGTTTTCTAGCTGTCTTGGCTCAGAAAGAATTCAATAAATCACTTTCTTCCTAAGCAGAAGATGGCAAGTTTGGCATTTTGTTGTCATGGTTGTAACTCTTCCAATTTTTATGCTGCAGCAAAACTTTGTATGCAGAAGAGCCTTTTATTACTGAATTTTTTGCCTGTAAGAGCAAAGACGAAAGATTCTGCTTCAGACAGTTTGGAAGCCCAAGACATTGATGATATCCAACATTATGTTGGTGATAAATGCCAAAGAAAAGGTTCTTTTGTGGACATGGACTTCCAGGCAGCACATTCATTGTCATCCAATGGAGTAAGTCCTGCTGTTTCAAAAGAGGGGAGCCAAATGGCGCTATCTGATACAAAGACGGAACAACTTCCAGACTCCCTCCAAACAGAAACAGCATCTGCAATTCATAGTAAGCCTGTTGAAAGTACAGTTTCTCAGCAAGAAGATACATCATCACCTCCTTCCACTCCTACACGAAAGTCTCAGTTCAGCCGTGGAAGACTAAGGCTGCTGTCTTTCCGATCAATGGAAGAGCCAAGACCTGTGCCTACTGTGAAGGCAAAATACCCCATATTGAAAAACATATTAGACTTTATTAAGGATCAGTCCCTCTCCCATGAAAGGCAAGTAAATTGAAAATGTTACCAATTATAAAATGCAGGAATTTGTCTTCACACCTCTTCAGGTGGAGTAAGACACATTTTAGCTTCAAGATACTTTTCAATGCTATTTTTTACAGGAATACATGATGTATTTACGTTCAGTTACTCAGAATCACATAGGGGTTCATAGAGGGTGGTGTTTCCTTGGATTCACTTCAGCCACATAGAACTTCAGAATGGAAAAAATAATTACTTGGGAATTTATTGTCTTGCTTCCTGAGATCTGTTTACAGTGACATTCTGCTTTTTGGCTACAAACACCAAAGACATGGTACATCAGTGCTCGCAGGCCTCAGTACCAAATACAGAATCGTTGCACCTCTCATTAAGTTACCTGGTATTACCTGGTATTCTGGAAATGTCAATCAAAAAGATTTCCAACTCTCAGCTTGTTTGGTTTAGGCTCTAAAACTTGGAGTGGTGCGGGAAGCATTGGGCTCTGTTTGAAGCTTTATCACTTCAACTGTAATATACCACTTCTGCAATACAGCTGAATATTTAGGTACCAGTCTCTTGTTTACTTAGTCAAGCGCTTCTTGAATTGTGAGTTATTTGGGTTAATTTAAACACAATGTTTTGAAGTCCTCATGGATGTTTTTTACTTTTCTTAGTGTTTTAAAGGTTCTTGCTTTGAGAAAATCCCAAGGGCAGAATATTATGGAAGTGCTTAAGACAATTCGCCAGTGCCTAGACTCCCTTGGGCAGCCACACTGCTTCCATCCGCCGTGTGTACTTTTTCTCTTAGAACTTCTAGCCTGTCAGAAAGATTTTACAAAGTAAGTAAATATTTAGTCAAGTCTCAGCCATGTGATTTAATGTTTTAGTGTTTGCATTCTCCCAGTCATGTATATTGAAAACCATAGAAAGTTACTGCTTTTTAATCCATATGGATAATAACAGTATAACCTGATATTAGTCTTTAGCATGCATATTTTGCATGCTTCACTTAGAGTCCAACAATGGCAGATGTTTTATATTGTCAAGCATCTGATTATTCATGAGTTTTCATAACTTTAGATGCAATACATGTACAAGAGAAATGTTATTGTGGGATGGCCTATTTCACTTGTGTGATAGAGGCTGAGGTGATGGACCTGCAAGCCGAGGTCAGCAGTGCTGTTAGCTATGTACCAGTTACAGGACATGCACCTACACGCAGGAAGAGGAGGCAAAAAGCATCATGTTGATTATATACATGTGCAGTTGGTTGTTTTGTTTTGGTTTTTAAGTAAGAAAAGATAATCTGAAAGTTTTTTTCAACTAGAAAACATTGTCTCAAAGCAGGAGCTGTTCTGGTTCATGAATTAGGTCTGATTTCTATTGTGTGTCTGGACAGTGCTGTCAGAACTCTTGTCAGCTGGCCTCTCACTTGTTGAGTTTTTTATGGTCATGCAGTGCACTGGTTTCTTTTAAGATCTGGATTAGCTTTTTGTAAAGCACCTTTTTTAATTTGAAGGAATATTCTATCATTAGTGCCACCAGCATGTTCTCTGCCTCTTTTATTTCTTAACTTGATTCCTGTTACAGGATTCTTTTATTCTCTTTGAAAGAGATAGGCTGCATTGTAAACCAAACTAACATCCTTCCCACTGTGTTTAAGAGTGCCTGTTTGTAATGTTTGCACAAAGCATGCCCCTTAAAAATGTAACTGCAAAATCTAGACTGCTGAACTGACTTTTCAATTTCTAGCTACTTTGGAAACTTGGAAGGATGTGGTGCTGAGCTACACAAAGAGATCCGAGAGTCCTACTACCAGCTTGTTTTGTTCCTGGTAAATTCCGTGAAGGGATTTAGTACTATTAATGACAGGTACAGTACACTGCTTGCATTACTTACCTGATTTTTTTTCCCTCACCTCTTCCCTTCTCATTTGTTTTTGTTCACGGCCTCAGTTTTGTCTGTACATTGCCTTATTTACAGAACCAAAGAAGGAGTCTTGATCTTATGATCAGAAATGCCAAGTTAGCTTTTTATTACTGCTGTGCAGGAAAGCACAATAAATTAATCAATGCTAAAATGTTGACTTAATGCATTTTGTATTTCTAATTCTGCAATGTGTTTCTGAAACTCAGTATTAAAATAGTGGAAATTGCAAATTTATTGTGGAATACATGGGCAAGAGTAACGCCACAATAAATACAGCAATTCTTCAACCATGCTTTCATGTTAAAGCTCACGTTTTGAAAACATTCTGGTTATAATTTTGGGGATTAATAGCCATGTGTCCTAGAGAAATGAGAGTTTTGTGACTACAGTGTCAGTCTCTCTGCCAATAGCTCCGAAGTCCTTTGAGTTTCAGCTGAGCATGGCAAAGGTTCCAAAGAGAACAAGTTCCTGCAAATACCAAGAAAATGTACTGGAGAGAAGAGACAAACCCTCTTGCTAATGCTCAGGCAATAGCATAAGCTCTTTCTCAGCTGAATCTGTAAAGGATACTGTCCTTATTTCAAATTACATTAGCAGTGCTTCTTGCTAAATTGTCTTGCATTTAATAAACCTGAGATTCTGCCATGCAGTTAATTTAATGCCGAGTGAAGCCTAGAAATCAGTGTCAGCCCTTACTTCCCAAACATGCCATTTCAGCTTCAGGTTAGAGCTCTCATGTTATGTTGTCTTGTATTTTTATTTAGATCATTGCTTCCTGCCTTATCATGTGTGCAGACAACTCTCCTTCACCTTTTGGATATGAGTTGGGAACCAAGTGATCTTTCCTTCTTTGTTGAGATTCAGTTACCACAGCTGCTTATGACTACATCACAAGAAAACATAAGTATTCATGACAGCGTCATTTGGTGAGTCAGGAAGAATGCAGCTTTCACATGGTGCTATCTATTGATACTGTTTTTACCATGAAAGGCTGCTGAACTATGTGCTGGAACAAGCAGTAGAAGTGCTATTAACAAGTATGGCATAGTTCTGGGCAGGATCCAAGGGCTATATTGAAGTATTTGAATTTCTTTTTCAACATTGCTAGTGCAAAAAATACTAAAATTGTATCTTTAACATGGTTACTGCTGGAACACTTCTCTTGTTAGCAGTGTAACATGAGGTGGATAATGCTGTTTCATGTCCTGATAAACGTCAAACGTTTTTAACCTGCACATTGCGATTTTACAGTAGTTGTACTTCTTACATGTGAGGAAGGTGAAGGCCCAAAAGCTTTTTCAGTGTTGCATCTGATCTGCCAACATTACCAAAAGCAGTTTTGGAAGTGTAGATTTTTCTGATTTTTGCATTATGGTTCTCCATATGTATTCAAGAACTTGTCACAGAGGCAGGAAGCAGGGGTCCGTCCTATGGTCATTTATAAACCAAGTGAATTGGAATTCTCACCATTCTGTTTTCATTAGCATGTTATGGCACTCTGTTCTGTAAAAAAAACCCCTGAGTATCTCAAGTTATATTAGAGAGAAGCCTGACTGCATTCAAACTGAATTTTGAGCTTGCTTTTCTTTCAGTCAGTGGAGTGAAGATGATGAAATTGCAGACTACAAGCAAAACTGTGAGTGGATGGATGAATGTCAAGATGTGATGTTTGAGACCTGGTATGAAAAGATAGCTCAAGCTGACCCAGAGAAGCAGAGAAAGGTGAGTTCATGATTTGTTTGTCTGTAGAAGGGCTAGATAGACTTATAAAAGCCTAAAGGAGGGAAAGGAATCTGGCTTAAATTGTTCTTTCGGTATTTGGATCCCGGCTCCCTCTAGGCCTTCAAAAGTCTAATATGATAAGATCCCCATCCTTTCTTGGTAGGGGAAGTGTTCCCTTTTCTGCCTAGAAAGAGCTTTCTCAAAGTCAGGAAATAATACTGAAGCTGTGTCCATTTATTTCTCTAGATGCACATGTTTGTAGCTCGTTACTGTGACCTGTTAAATGTGGATATATCCTGTGATGGCTGTGATGAAATTGCACCATGGCATCGCTACCGCTGTCTGCAATGCAATGACATGGATCTGTGTAAAACTTGTTTTCTTGGTAAGGATCATTAAAAAACCCTCAAAACCTCATCCTCAAAGGCAAAAGATTGTCTTCTAAATTCTACATAAAGTGAAAGACTTCTGCTGACTCCTTTAGAAATGTTAAGAAATACGAACTTGCAGTAAAGAAAGATCCTTTGTTAAAAAGGATTTACAGGGAAATGCTTCTTTATAGGTGGAGTTAAACCTGAAGGACATGAGGATGACCATGAAATGGTTAACATGGAGTATGCCTGTGATCACTGTCAAGGAGTTATCATAGGTCGAAGAATGAACTGCAATGTGTGTGATGACTTTGACCTTTGCTATGGATGCTATTCTGCAAAGAAATACTCCGACAGGTATTGAAATACATTATTTTGTTTCCCTCACTTGCCAGAAAAGCAGTAATTGGCAGCTAAGTACAATTGGTCATTCTTATGTTACTTCCTACAAGGCTGTGTCTGACATCAGAGCACTTAGTTGGTGTCCTTTGGGCAAACATAGCAAATACAGGATCAGTTCAGTAAAGATTTCTGTAGTTTGGATACCTGCCCCTACCTCTGAAGAGCTCAGTAGCAGTTGTTTTCTAGCCACAAATGTGAAAGCTGCAGAAGGAGAGTTACCAAGCTTGAATGGTAGAAGAAATGAATGCTGCTGTGGTTAGGCAGCATAGGTTTCAGTGCTTGAATCTTAGAAAACCAGGTCTACAGTCAGAATTTCTGGAATATTTGGGTTTTTCATACTCTCCTGTAAAGGTGTTGTGTCTTACTAACTACATGGATTAACAAGAAAGCGAGTGAATTTCAACATTATGTACCTTCTTCTTTCAGTCACTTGCCCACTCACAGCATCACAGTGTATCCCATGGTGACTATTCGAATCAGTGACCGACAGAGGCTCATCCAGCCATATATCCACAATTATTCCTGGCTGTTGTTTGCAGCTTTGACCCTCTACAGTGCAGATCTGGCAAATGGGGGGGAACTGGAAGGAGAGAAACTAGATCCACAGATCCTCAGTCATGCCAGAGTTGTGCAACATCAGTGCATACAGCTCATTGGAGACTGCTTGATGAAAGCACAGCATGGAAAAGGTGAGTCAGTGCCTCCTTCAGTGAAACAATAGTTTCTAGTAAGTGTCAGAAAAGTGATTACTCACTTTGAAGTTTCCAAAGGAAAGGGGAAGCTACTGTGTACTTCACTGAGAATAACTGTTTATGTAGAAAGCAAATGTAGCACAAGTGTCGTTCAGGGTCATTGGAACATGGAAAATAGGGTGCTTGAGAAAATTACTTTTATGCTTCCATAAATATTGAAGACAACTTGGCAACTCTTGGGTTGTTGTTTTTTCCATCTTAGATGCTGTAAAGGGATCAATCAGTACAGCTTCATGTTCTGTTACTAATGCTGCTGACAACTGAAGGACTGGAAGGAAAGCAAATAACTTGGTGGAAAATGTTTTGTTTAATTTTTTGGGGTTTTGGCAAGGATTTTGTAACCTTATTTGTGGTATGAGAGAAGTTCCTGGGGATGATGTCTGTTTGTCTGGAAACAAGGATTTCTGTGAACTAAGACCTACCACAGAACATAGGGTGGTACAGTAAAAACCTATGTTGAATATATCAAATTCTAGACTGCAAGTTACAGTGGTTACTGGTAGGTTGTTGGGGTTTTTTGAGCAGCTTTAATACAGCTGAAATACCACCACCAAATACTTGTGTATGCTCATTATTTGATCTGTTTGTCTTTAACATACAATTTTATTGTATAAATATTTAAGTAGTCAGAAGATTAAAAGCTAAGACAAATAGAATTTACCTTTCATAATTTACACTGTTTGGAAGTTTGCAGTTCATTTCAGTTCTGCTTTTTGCCTATTTTGCCTCTCAACAACTAAACAGCTTTTATAACTTTATTGCTTTCAGGTCTGAAAAATTCAGCTCTCCTCTGCATGTTACCGGAAGGTGAATCCTTCTCAGGGAATGACACTGTTTCAGTCAGTCCTCCCACAGATGGTGCTCCAAAAAGTCATACTGGTGATAAAGCAATGAAGGGAAGAGATGAGAAACCAACAACAGGTTCTTTTATACATTGCAACGTAAGTACCTGTTATTTCCAGAACCTCTGATATCAGTGAGGTGTGTGATCATCAGAAGCTTAAACAGCCTATTCTGGATAAGTAACTGAAATTATGGGTAATGATGGCTTCATTTGTAGGTAACAGTTGGGGGCTAGGGGCAGTTCTTGGTTGGCTCATATCTTTTATTAGATCCAGCTAATCAAAGACACAGGTATCACCTTATGTTCTTATTGGTAACTGATTCACAAAAGCATCAGCAGGAGGGGGCAAAGATCATTCTGAAAGGGTCGTTGTTTCCCCTTGTTGTTAGCAGTGTATAAGTAGGAGATAGACTTTTCTACAGTTTTATACTGGGTATAAAACTATTAGCATAATAATTTTATGCGCAGAGATACAAGCAAAATCTAGAAATGTATTTTTCCTGTGTGCGATTTAAGGCATGTATACATCAAGCAATTGTGAACCAATAAAAGGTTTTGATATTTGAGGAAAAACATTTGCCCAATGCAGATGTCTGGCAGCTTCTGTCCATGGTTGTTTCTGCAGGTATTAGATTTTGTTTTAATCTTTTAGTGCCTTTGTTTTATTTTTAGGGGAAAGGAGGTACATGTAATGAAATCCAGTCTCCTGCAGAAGATAAAGTAGGAAAACAAGGAAGTGAAAGCAAAGCTGTCTCTGCAAATAAAGCTGTTTTGAGACAAGAGTCAGACTTTTCTGTGGAGGATAACATTTCTCCAACAGGTAAATGTTATTTCTCCTTTTCTCTGTCACAGAAATATCCACTCATATGCAAAGCAGACAGCTGTATTTTTATTCCTAACCTGTTTTTGTGTATTTGCAAATGTCTTTAATGCAAGAGAGCTGTCTGCTTGCCAAGCATACTGTTTGGAACAACCTTGTAGTGGGTTTAGAGGATTCTAGAAATCAGGGTAGAATTCCACTGATTCATATTTACATGCAGAGATAATAGTTCCTGTTGGTCAAACACAATGCTTGTGTATTCTTACTGAAACTAGAAATCAAGTGTTTTGTTCCATTAAAGACTAGTATTGTAAGAGTAACGATAGGTCCTTATAACTATCTGTAGTACTGTCCTTTATATGTTCTTAATAGATGGTGTAAATCTCTTTACCTATCTTTTACATGCTTTCATAAAAAATTTGCTTATCAAATTTTACTATTTTAAAGGGGGGTTTTTAATCCTTAAACTATTAAAATTAAGCTATCACTTTTAAAAAGTATTTTAATGTCATTTTGAATTCTTTTGTTTTAATTTAAAATGCAGATGACAGCCTCATAGAGGATTCAGCCCAGAAGCAAGCTGAGAAGGTTTTAATACCTAGCCAGGAACAAGTTTTTGCTGAATGCTCTCAGAAGAGGATTCTGGGATTGCTGGCAGCTATGTTACCACCTTTCAAATCAGTTAGTTCTTTCTACATTCAATCTGTGGCGCAAATAACATGAATAAAATTCATAGTAAATTAAATGTAGGAGGTGGGCTCTTGTTTGCATGTTATAAAATGCAAATCACAGTATCTTAGGACACTTCACATTGCTAAGGGGTGTAAGGGCTTGTTCCTGGGTGGAGGGAGAGGGTAGGGAATTTTGACTGTAAAGCAGTCTATCTTAACTGTTCAACACCAGCAAAGTTTAAATCATCAACTTAAGTTTACATGTCAGATCAATTATAACAGGTCAACAAGTGAAGTAGGAGCCTAGTTTCTCATTTCCTTTTGTCCCATTTGAAAGAGCATTAGAACAGAAATGTTTGCATGTTCTGTCACTTCGACTAAAAACCTTGTTTTCTTTACCTGCCTTAATGATATTTTTCTTTTTCTGTAGGGCTCCACAATGTCTTTGATTAACCTGGAACAGATACTTCCCCTGATGTTTCAGGTTGTAATCTCAAACGCTGGCCACCTAAATGAAACCTATCATCTAACACTGGGACTTCTGGGCCAGTTAATCCTGAGACTTATGCCTGCAGAAGTGGATGCTGCAGTGGCTAAAGTCCTTTCAGCCAAACATAATTTGTTTGCTGCTGGAGATGGGGCTGCAGTACCAGAAGGCTGGAAGACAACTCATCTTCTGTTCAGTCTGGGAGCTGTGTGTTTAGACAGGTGCTTTTACTTTAAACCTATTAGTTGCTCTCTCATGACTAATACTAATTTGCTTTCATGTGTGCCTCATGCATAGAAGCTTTTTAATAGAAAGTCAATTAAACCTCTCCTCTGATTATGGAAAGGGCTTAGCATCTGCAAGCCTTGGTGGAGTGAGACCCTTTTAATTTCCTTCCAAAAGAAGGAAATTTATTGAATAGTGGCTTAATTTCCTGTGCTTGCCTACATAGCATGTTATGGTGGAAGAAGTAATGTTTGGGAACTTCAAGGAAAACCAACATTCAGTCTTATATAACTGTTTTATGACATTCTTTCCCATTGAATTACTTATCTCTTGTGTAACTTGGGAAAGGAGGAGAGGTGTGCCATGTGGTAACTATAACTGGTGCTGTGTTCAGGATATGGCCCTTTATGTAAGTATTTTAGAGAGATTTTTGTATCCTAAACTTGCACTAGAAACAGCAAGGAGGGGCAGAGCAGATGTTCTATTTTGAAGGTCATTCTAAGATTAATATCATGTCTGTTAAAAATGACAGTGTTATTTTTCATTGTAGCTGTGTTTCACAGGGGAGGTTCATAAACAAGTACAAGGTGTATGAAATTTAAAGACAGAATATCCAAAGAATTAACTGAGGGAAAGCATTTTTCTCAAGACTAACTTCAGGGTATGGAGGCCATTATCTGTAGCCCACAGAGGGGAGAGCAGCTAGTCATGTACGTAGGAAATAAACCTACTTGCTGTTGTGCAATGAGAAACTTCTGAGCTCTAAACTAAAATTGGGAATTAAAGGTGACAGTGTTCAGGCACACCCTGATTTGGGACTGTGAACCCTTTAAGAAAACAGAGTGCTATTTGTGCTCTAGTGATGAGAAACAAAACAGAAGTCCTGTCAGCTGACATGAAAGCTTCAGATGCTTGGAAAAATACATAATGGTATAAAAGCTACAGCTATGACATTAACAGTTCTATGCTGTCTTGAGGAAAAATAGTTGTAGGTAAGTCTGTAGTCTGCCCTCCTAATACGGACTACTCTTGCTTTCCAGTCGTGTAGGTCTGGACTGGGCAAGCTCCATGGCAGATATTCTTCGATCTTTGAACTCTTCTGCTCAGTGGCATAATGTGATAGCTGCTTTCACTGACCATTGTGTTAAGCAACTGCCCTTCCAGCTAAAACACACCAATATCTTCACTTTACTGGTGCTGGTTGGATTTCCTGAGGTAAGTAGCCTATTGATACTAGAGGAAACAAAACTGTTTAGAGCTTTTATTTCTAAGTACTATGGATTTCATCAGCTGGGGACATCCATTATAAAGTTTCAAAACGTGGTGTATGTCAAGAGTTTACATCTTCCCACTTGTGCACAATTTATGTTTATCTAATGAAGAATGATGTAACTGGTTGTGCCTTGCATTTCTTTGCTGATTAGAACTACCAGGAGAAAGCCAGCCTAGTGCATTTGAGTATCAAAAAAGGACTTTTTGTACAAGCAAAACAACCTGATCTCACTCTTGCTCATCATAACTCTGATATATTGCCTATGTAGTATTAAGCTGGTTATTGTAGGCATTTATTTCTTTTTATTATAGAAGTGAACTGCCATTTTCTAAAGAGCAGCAAATACCTGGCAATAAGCAAGTTGTTCAGCTAAAAAATGCAATACCAAGCATAAGCAATATGTAACCGATATAAAATGTTGACTGTTTTTACGAATAAGTAGTCCAAATTATAACCAACTTTTACTGCAATTTTAGGTGCTGTGTATGGGGACTCGTTCTGTGTACATGGATAATGCAAATGAGCCTCACAATGTGATCATTCTGAAGCATTTCACTGAGAAGAACAGGGCAGTTGTAGTAGACATCAAAACCCGAAAGAGGAAAACAGGTTCTGTGACATTTTTATTTTTATCAAAGAATCACAGAGTATTTCCTTACAGTTTCTTATGGATACCCAAACACATATTTTAGCTAGGCCACTTAGTGCAGGTCTGCAGAGGTTGAATTCCATTATTAGTAAGTCACCTGGTTTTCTGCTTGTAGGTTCAACCAAATTGTGAAGCTTCTGCAGTAAAGATTACGGAGACTCCTTTTCTTTTTAAAACTCTGACATGTATTTTTATTCAGAAAGGATTTAGCACACTGTTGGGATCATTTTATTCCTTAAGAAATCTCAGAAATGGGTTTTTACTAAGCAGTTGCTTCTGTTTTGAGGTGTGAAGTGTGCTTGCTGCTTGTGTCTTACCCCTTACAAACACATGCTTAATGTTTTAGAACAATTGCAGATGTAGAAGACCTACATGCTGCCTCTTTGTAGTTGGGTGCTGCTGTAGAAAGGTGCCCAGAGTGTGAACGTTTGGAGGATAATCCATTTAGTTCTTACAAAATTTCTCTGCATTCTTATGAAGTGCCTGTTTCCACTGTGGGCAAGATGCACTGTGAACTAGCAAATGAAGAGTAGGACCAAACGCGAACATACCCATGATCACTTGGCTGCTCCTGAAATTATGCTGTGTTGGCTGCCTTTTCCTGGCTTTGTATAAAAGGACAGGCCAACTTCTTTACTCATGTGCTTTGTGAAATGTCAGGGGTCTTTTCTGCTTTCCTCCCGTCTCGAAGAACTTTTCAGAACAATTTGGGTACTCCTAAAATTTGAAACAAAAATGAAAGCTACACGGCATGAAATAGTGTA
The DNA here is from genome assembly GCA_036873685.1 of Agapornis canus. Lineage (NCBI taxonomy): Eukaryota > Metazoa > Chordata > Aves > Psittaciformes > Psittacidae > Agapornis > Agapornis canus. Next base: position 35,949 of record JBAFWW010002123.1, read on the forward strand.
TACTCTAGGAAATGTGTCTAGGGAACTAACAGTAATCCATTTTAGGGCACATCAGTGTGTTGGCTAGAATACACCAAAACCACAAAGCTAGATGCTGCTTTCTGAGTCTCTTTTGCTGTACAATGGAGAACTTCCCTGTATTTCACATAAACATTTAACATATAACAAATGAGTTGGATTTCTAGGAGTGAGAGGTTGCAACTTTGGTATACATGACCTAATACTGTGAAGTTAAAGCAAAGGTTGTCCTAAGGTTTGACTACTGAAATTCTTTAAAAGATATTCGGAAAAATCAAGAGACTAGGCTGCTTCTTGATACTGAAGTATTTGAATATAAAAGCCTTTTGGTTGGTTGGTTGTTACTGTTGACATTCTAAATAGTAAGATTAGTAAGATTAATTTCATCATTATCAATTGCAGGTCAGAATTTCCCCCATTTTAATTGTAGAATACAACCTGTGTTGCTTTGTATGCTGTGCTGTTTATGTGCAAATATATGCAATCAGCTGTTGCAGAAGTTACCTACGATTTAATTTGTACTGAAAAGTAAAGTGCTTTTGTGACTGTTAGTGAATCTGGGATAATTTTAGTGCAAGACAGTCATTAGAATGTATTTCATATATGGATCCTGTTCATCTCTTGGCCTGCTCATATCCACTGGTAAGAGAGGATTTCACATTTTAGGAGTAACCTAGTAACTTGTATTTTCCTCTCCCTTGTAGTGAAAGACTATCAGCTGATTCAGAAATGTGGACAAGAGGGCAGTGATTCCCAGACCCAGCTGAGACAGTACCTCCAGCACTTTGTTCTTATATCCACTCACCTTCTGCAAACCAGCATGGACAGTAGCTATGCTGAGGCAGTGGAAGCAACTTGGGTTTTGTCGCTCGCTCTAAAAGGGCTTTACAGAACACTTAAGGTATCTTTTGCCTGACACATAGATTATAATAGATAAATAAAAGTTTATTGTATTCTACTTTGAGTACAGGAACTTGGGCATTGACTAAGCAAGTTGGGGAGCTAATGCAGGCTCCTTGCTCTCACAGCTGGCTCCTTTTATCCGTGTCTGTAGGGGACTGGAAATGTTGCTAGGCTTTAAAGAGCATTCATGAGTCTTGTTGAGAGTTGGATCACTTCCTCTGTGGGGGCTAACCACTTGTGAAAGCTAAAGAAGAAATTTTATAGGGATAGATAACACTCTGTGGAGTGAAGCTCACTTCTTTTCTTATTCCTGAAGTATTTGAAGGGGATCTTTGGTTTTTTGGACTGTCAAGACTAAAACAGATATCCAGCAACTACTCTGTGTGTGTCATAGATGATACTCTCAAGGTATTTGAAGGGGGAATTGTATTTTGGGGTTTTTTTTAGGGAAATAAAAGAGAATTTCCTAATGTAGTTCATCTGGGCAGGAAACTTATCTGAGGGATTGCGATAAGGTATTGTGATGCACTGTTCCCTTTTTATTTGTTTGTGTGTGTCTGTATGTGTAGATTCATGGCTTTAAGGAGGTTCAAGCTGCCTTCCTTCAGTCTGGTTTACTCAAGCTTCTAGTGAAAAAATGTAGCAAAGGAACTGGCTTCAGTAAGACCTGGCTTCTCAGAGACCTGGAGGTAAGAAAAGTTAGGTTTGTAAAACATCAGGCTTCACACAGTGGCAGGGAAGGTGATAGCAGTGCACTTCCCTTTTGTGAAGAGAGTCTCGAGAAGATTTCTGGTTAGCCTTTAAAAAACATTCACTGAACTGTATCACTGAATTTGCCTTCCTCTGTCCATCATAACTGTGTACATACTAGTCTAGTTCATTTAATTGTATTTGAAAGAAACTTGCAAGATGAGGCATGAATCCCTCGGGTTCTTCTGCGTTTTATTTAGACTGTTCTTGAAAATTTCATTCTTCAATTTAAAAAATAGTAATTAATCTTGAAGAAAACCATCACTCGCATTGCTCACTGACGTGTACGAGGTGTTACTGCAGTGCAGCGTGGGGAGATCAATACGCATGTAGGCATGTTCTTCCTGAATGCTTGTTAATTGCTGGGAGTGTGGTTCAACTGCTAGTGATGTTTTATCATAGGCAAGAATTATGTGAATTCATACTTAGGATGGTAACAATGAGAATGAGAGAGAGTAAAACCCTGGAAATCCTCTGAAAAGTTGTTCCAAGGGGTTGGCTCTTCCTACCTTGTGACCTGGCCAAGAACCAACCAGCCTGGACTCAAAGGTGTCCCACCTTCCTCCCCTTTGGGCAGCATTGTAGCAAGGCCCTGTTCTGCCCTAAGCATTAAATGTCTTGCCATAGTTCTGCCCATGTTGCTACTCCTGTCTCAAATTGGAGGTCCAAGGAAGTAACATGAATTTCTTCCTATGAGAAGTACTAGTGCGTGGCTGTGCTGAAGGAGAAGAGTGTTTAGGGGCATTGGTGGCTGGTGTTTAGTCACTTCTACTCTGTACTTGTTTAAGAATCCTCAAGCCTTTGATGTACTGAAATGGTTAAATAATTATTTTCTCAATTTTCCCCACTTTTGGCTGGTCCCTTATATTGTCTTTATACAGTCTGGAAGTTGCAGCTCGTTTGTAAAGAGGGAAAGAGTGAGGGGTTTGTGGTTGGGGTTGGTTTTGGTTGGTTGGTTTTTGGTGGTGTTTTTCTCTTTTTTTTAGGTGCTGTTGCTCTTTAGAATAGCGTGTGCTAAGCACAGTCCAAATCATATAAAATGCTGATTGCAGATACACTAATAATATCTACAGCTGTCACACCATATGCTGCCTTTTTTTCTATATAGATTTTGTCAATAATGCTGTATTCCTCAAAGAAAGAGATCAGTTCCCTGGCTGAACGTGAGGATCCTGAACTGGAAGAAAGGGAACAAGATCAAGACGTGGAGCCACCCATTGTTGGTCCTGTAGATGTAGAGCAGAACAAACTTGATCCTCTGGAGGGTTTGGATGAAGCCACCAAAATATGCTTCTTGGTACTTAATTTTACCTCCTTTGACATTTCTTTGAATTTGCTGGTTGCATAAAATATTTGGTAGTCTATGACTGTTTTCCTTGTAAATTCACAGAATATGGGTCTATGATTTCAGTGTATTGTTATCTAAAGGTAATAAATTATATCTGCAGTCATGGGCACTACAAAATCATTATGAAGGTTTTTGCTAAATGGTTTTTTACTTTTACTAATCAAGATATTAAGTTCATTAATTCTCTGCCCATATAATAAATATATGGGAAGATAATGTCTAGGTCATCCTTAAAGAAACTCATGGTTTTCCTCTGTGATGTCATCTTTTTTGTGCCCTCGCTCAGATGACACATGATGCACTCAATGCACCTCTCCATATTCTTCGAGCCATGTATGAGTTGCAAATGAAAAGAACAGATTCTTTTTTCCTGGAGGTTCAAAAGAGGTATGTGCAAGAGTGGGTCCATCCAGCAGAAAAACAAAGTTATTAGATGTGGGTGGTAACCTAAAATCTAATAGGTGCCAAATAGAAATTGTTCCAAGGGTACAATTTGGTTTTCATGTATGAAAAAGAAAGGAAATAAACTCCTACTGAGTTGTATTTATGGAAACAAGTCATCAACATCTGAAATATGTTGCACGTTCTTTTCAATATGGTAACTCCCATATGAAGATCTACTATGTCTTTAAATGCTCCTAATGGAGGAAGAATGGAGCGCTTATGTGTGGCTTGTAGTAAGCAAAGCATGTCCTGGAGCCACTGTGTTCTCATGAAGATGAGCAATTTTAACATTTAAAACCTCCAGGGAAGCCAGTTAACGTGATATGGTAGAAACAGGTAGAGTTTAATGACTTGTAAAAACAAGCTGGAAAGATTTAATTTCCATTTAATTACACCAATTTAGTTTGTGTTATTTTTGAAATACATTTGTGACTTCTGTTTCTTCTGTTGCTTCTTTTAAGGTTTGATGGAGATGTAATTACAACAGATGAGAGGATCCGAACGCTGGCTCAGAAGTGGCAGCCCAGCAAGCCTTTGAGGCTGGAGGAACAGAGTTCAAAAGCAGTAGATACAGATATGATCATCTTACCCTGCTTGGTATGTGCATCTCTAAAAAGGAGCAGTTGTGAAAGAATTTAGGCATTGAAGTAACTTCAGTCTTGTTCAGTAACTTCAAACCTGACGTGTTCATTTTTAATATCTGAAATAATCTGTTCTTAATGTTTCATGCCAGAATGAATAAGCATGTACAAGAAGCAAGTATTTCTTCCTTAAGGAAGTAAGAGAACTTGATTCTCAAGTCAGGAGAACAAATTGTGATTGCACGCTGTAATTTCCTCTCTTTATACAAGAGAGATTGTATCTAATTACTGTAAGCTTATGCTGTGTTACTGTTTCAGCATATTGTTATCTTATAGTAATTTCAGCAGAACAGGGAAGCAAGAAGTTAGTCTTGTGAAGTAGACACTACACTTGTAAGCTTCAGGTTTCCATTCAATAGCATGGTCCCACGGCTGTTTGCTTTGTTTCGGGTGCTTATTCCTTGCTATGTGGTATCACTTGTGTCTGTCGGTTGCAGAACAAAGCTGTGAAATATCCACCCCTGGAAATTCTCCAAATTGAACTGGACAAAGCCTTAATTTTGAAGTTGTCTCAGGTTTAAGTTGGATTTGATCTAAATGATCTCCAGAGCTTCCTGCCAGCATGCCTCATTCTGTGTCAGAAATAGCATGACACTTGCTTTGCCTCTGTAGGTCAGCTTGAAATAACACTTCTGGTTAGAGTCTGAACTGCTGTTTCTGCTCGTGTACAGTCATGAATGCATCAGCATATAGTGAAGTCTGACACAAACTGTCTTTTTGAGGAATCCTGTCCCTGTAGGTGTGTGTGAGATCACACTTTTCTTTGATGCTGTGATTCTCAATATGTAACAGACAAATCCATTTGTAAATTCAGCTTGCAGTCTGATGGACTGGTCAGATATCCAAACATAAGGTAGTAAATTGTTGGGAGCCTATTTTCAAACTTCCATTTCTTTTTTTCAGTCAAAACCTGCACTCTGTGATAAAGCAACAGAAGAAACCAATCCAGTCACCCAGAAACTGATAACCAACACAGAGAGTGAGCTACAGCTTAGTTATGCCAAGCAACGTCGCACTAAGAGTTCAATACTCCTTCACAAGGAGCTGGACTCCAGGAGTAAAAAGGCTGTGAGGGACTACCTGTATCGTGTAAATGAGGCAACTGCTGTTCTTTATGCCAGGCATGTTCTGGTATCATTGCTAGCTGACTGGCCAGATGATGTGGCAATAAATGAGGAAATCCTAGATCTTAGTGGTCCAGCCCATATGACATACATACTGGACATGCTTATGCAGCTAGAGGAAAAGCAATTATGGGAAAAGGTAAGTGGATTTCACTTGTGCATGTGATCAAGCCCTGTGTCTACATGCCACGAGACTGACTAACAGAAATACTTGCAATTCCTTTCTTAAACTAAATTGAGACACCAAAAATCTAAATTAGTTCTGAAAAAGCAGTTGGAATCTGTCAGTGTCTTAATGTACTGATTTTGTTAACAGAAAATGTTAAAACTAGCTCCATGGAGACAGCTCAGTTGTGAAAGAGCTATATGGGAAAATAAATCTTATAGAGAAATAAACAGGCAGTCCATTCTGAAAGCTGCATATCTCAATGTGTATATTGTAATACCTGCTACTCCACTGATGGGCTGACACTTACTGTGATGGAAATGATCTTGGAATTATAATAGAATGTTGTAAAGCAAATGTCAGCTCAATGCTTCAATGGCAGTTGAAGCAAGTGAAGTGCTGGCAGTCTTCAAAGCAGGAATTAAAGGTAAAACAGAAGGCACTGGTATGCCACAAAACCAATAGTATGCTCTCATCTGGAGTACAGCATGTGACCTGACTCCCTCATCTCAGTTAAAGTAAAATGGAAATGCAGTACAACTGGAAGAAGTCTGGAAAAGAGTGGCAGGGATTATTTTAGCCATGGAATGACTTCAATAAGAGGAACTAACTTGTTTTCTTCATCCTGGATCTTTGCCCCATTTGGCATTGAGGGAGAAGGAGGAATGAAAATGTCTGTTCCTCTTTCTTCTGTAGCTTTAAAACAGTAAGCAGCATACAAAAGTTAACAGCAACTATTATTCACTGGTCCTCCCAGTAAGAAAACAAAGGAGTGTCGGATGAAGGTAATACGTGGCATGTCCAAAACAAACCAAAAGAACTGGTTCTTGACAGGGTATGTCATTGAAATTGTTGCCACGGGGTGTTTATGTAGGTTCAGAAAATACCAGGATGAACTGATAGAATAATAAGATGTTCAGGTATATTAAATACAGAAGCCTTTGTGTTAAGCTGCTCTGCAAGTGCATGGAGGCAAAGAAGACATTCAGGGAACTGTGCTACATCCTGCCTTTGCTTTTTAAACTCCTTTTTCCCAATAAATTAAGGTTTTTTGGCTGATGTGGAGGTGAACCTTTGGTCTGAGCTGGTATCACATTTTATAGGAGGAGCTAGAAAACTGCAGGTGAAGAGAAGTCATAGGTTACCATAATAAAGGGCCTTGAGCAGCTGGAATCCTAATTCAAAAGCACACAAAAGCTCTGAAAAATAAGAGAAAGTGGAGATTCAGGTTGTTTTTGGTTATCATTTAGTGTGTCCTGATAGACTAAATGGCATCTATTTGTATTTTTAAAGACACAGCTCTTGCATCTAGTGCTTTCAAACACTGCAGCCACTAACTGATACTTAGTCATTCCTTCATGTGAACTTGTACATTTTGAAAGCTAAACCAGAAGATATTCTATTCAAATCAAAACCTGTATGTAATAGAAGGTAAAGTTGTCTTTAGTATTTAGTTGTTTATCTTCCTTGTTTACAGCTTTAGTTTACTGTTAACTACTTTATCGATAATCCTTATTCTTAGCATTTGTGAAAAGAGGAGCTAATAGCTGTCCATGTTTTCATCAGATAGGAACTGAAAGATCTGGAACAGAGGACAGAGTAAAATCTTCTACACTTATGGAAATAACACTTGTAGACATCGTTTGTGATGTCTTGTTTTATGCTCTTCCAAAATATTGTGTGGCTAGAAATGACTCCTGTCAGTCATCAGTATGTAAGTTTGTAATAGTTTTGATAGTAAGTTGTATTTACATGAGGTGTTGCTTCTTCACAGATTTTACAGAAGGTACTACATGGGTGCAGTGAGAGCATGCTAGGGACAATGGCGCTGACAGCTTGCCAGTTCATGGAAGAGCCAGGAATGGCAGTGCAGATGCGTGAATCTAAACATCCTTATAACAACAATACCAATTTTGAGGTAAGTTAGATTTGCAGTTCAGTACAGTCCATTTGCATGGCTTGAAGAGTTCTAAAACATAAGGGTGGGTGGAGCAGAAATGGCAGTGGTCCACGTGTTTACCTGTGGGACTTTGTGCTTGAAGCACCTGTGAAATATCTCTTCAGTCTTCCTTTTGGAAGAGCTGCTGCTGGATGAGTGAGGCCTTGCCCTGTAAAGAAGTATGTTCAGTAAGGCACTTTTATGTAACCTAATTCAATCATGTGAAAAGTGCATAACTTCAATGGTTTTGCTATCCATGTGTTTGAAGCAGATCATATTCTTAAATGGTCTCAGGGCCTTAATGAACAAATATTTCTGTCCTTTCATCCAAAGGTTCATTTCCGTTTGCCTGTTACTTCCCTGTGCTGTTAAATGAAAGCTGGGAGTGGAGTCTTGTTTTTCCTGTATTCCTCATTTTAGATTATCTAAACAAACAGTTCTTATTTTCTTGTCTTGATACTGCTTGAGAGCCTTTTTCTAATAAGGTTTAGTAATCGTAGCCTGTGGGCAGTCTTAGGATTTTTAATTTATCTGCAGCTCTGACTCTTTGGATTTTTATTGTTTAAAATGCATATATACCTTTAGGTTGTGGCAGTGGAGATCAGTATCAGCAACAATTACCACTTCTAATAAAACCCTAGCAATTCATTTTACATGCTTAACAGGTAATGCAAACAACAGGCCACACTTTACATTTGTTAAATTAGCTCTGGATAAAAATATTAAAGAAGGTTGGGGTTTTTTGTTTTCTTTTGGTTTTGTGGTTTTTTTCCCTATGGATCTGCTGTAGTATTTGTTGTTTGTATGGTGAAAGTGAAGTAGCTCTTTGGTAATACAGTATTGCAGGATGCAAAGATCATGTGTTTATTTCTTAGGCTAAAGTTCACATTCCTGATGCTATCTACCTCTCCATCAAATTTGACTCTCAGTCAAAGGGCTGTGATGAGTTGCTTGTGTCCAGCAGCAGTGATTTCCAGCAGGAGCAGCTCAGCTTCCATGGGTCTCCACAGAAGTGGAATGATTTTGAACTTCAGGTGAATATGCTGTGTTTTGAAGTGCAGATGCGCTGGCTAATCTAGTTTTTGATAACACAGTAGCAAATGCTGGTGAGCTGAAGGATGACATATTTGTTTTAATCCACTGAGCACCATGACATTGCAGGAAGCTTTGTCTTCAAGTGCTGTCAGTAGCTGGAAATAGGTGTTGGAGTTCTATAAGCAAAGCAGTTTGGGTGACAAAGTGCAAATTAGAAACAAACATGTACACTGTAGAAGAAACACTTTGGATTTTTGTGACATTCTTTCTGTCCTTTTCCTTCCATATAGTTTCAGAGGTTTGCTAAGAAACTGAAATTGGAGTTCCATTGTTTTGGAGCAGCCTTGGCTGTGAAACCTGAATTTCACTTTGTGAAACTTCATTTCTGGACAAGGCCCTCTGGATTAAGGCTCTTGATTCCCCTCAGCAGGCTTAACTGAAACCAGGCGTTTGAAGACTTCTGGGCTTTTCATTTGATGGCAGGGCTTTCTCAAAACTTTTAGGAATAGGAGGGACAAATGAGTCCATTTTGTGATGAAAAAGAGAAGTTGTTAGATTTTTAGGGTTTTTTTTAATTGTAAAAATAAAATGTTTTTAAAATGTTTCTTCATGAAACTGCAAATTCTGCTTCTTAGTGAAAACTAGCATGCTTATCCCAGGGTGCCAGGATTTTCCATGGAACAGAAGGCAATTCTGTTTCAACCAGCTCTAGTATTGCAGAGCACAACAGGTAAGGACCTGTTTTGTTTAGCATTACAGCTAACCACCAGTGTTGCTCTCTGAGAAGCTGGAGATGCTACAATGACAAGAGCTTCTTGAATGTTCCAGTTCCTACAGCAAAACAGTCAAACATTTTGATAGCTCTTCCATTTTTAATCATAACCACTTAAGGGTTTTGTTCCCTAGAGTGAAAGTGTGCCATTTAGTTCTCTGACCTGTAAGAACAGTGCAGCTTTGCCTTCTCTGGTTTTTAACCATTTGTTTAATGGGCTATGAATTTGGCTGCCTGTAAAGGTTCTTCATAAATTGTAACTGATCAATAACACAATTGGAAAAGGGAAGCTTTACTGTGTCCAGTATAGAGGTTCTTTAAATCTTCCTTCCATCTAGCTGACAAAAGTGTAAGAGGCATTATCCTTGTATCTTTACACAGTGGAAACCATTCTGTGTTTTACTTCATCCTCCAGCTTATCATATCTGTGCATTTCAGAATTACCAAAAAGCAAAAGATCACATCTCCTGAATGATGATTTCTAGGATTAATCTCTCACAGGCTTTTCATTTGAATTGTATTTGTGGTAGCAAAGCTAACTCAGAAAGTAGTAATGTGAATTTTCTTCCTGCCCTTGTACACAGGTACCACGCTGTATTACAGATTTACTTCTGACATGAGAAATACTGAGTGGGGTTATAAGTTTACAGTGACAGCAGGTTGTCTTGGAGGGTTTCAGCCAGGTAAGCACTGTTTAATTTGCCTTTACTTGGGCAAACTTTAGTTTCAGATAAGTTTCTTTCTCATTTTGATCTGGATGTTACCAAAGAAAAGACTTGTGACCTTGAGACATAATCCAGACTTATCTCAGGTTTTTGTTTGGTCTTACAGTTTGGTATTTCTTGATTGCCAGATCAGTATTTAGTGTATGAAGAAGAGAGAACTGACTACGTGAACAGAACGGGTCCTTCCAAAAGTAAGAGCTGTTTGAATTTTACTTGATTTTCTTTCTGCAGGGTTTGAAATTCTAAAGCAGATGCTGTCTGAGGAAAGGGTAGTTCCTCACCTCCCACTGGCCAAACTCTGGGAATGGTAGGTTGGGGTAGCATGCCGTCGAACCGGCCACCAGCATTTGCAGGCTGTCTGCTTGCTCTTGAAGATAGTGCAGTGCAGTGCCCAGAGGTGAGTGGATTATTCTGTGGTGTGCACTGAAAGGAAAAGAGCACAGGAAGAAAAAAGTGACTAAGCTGATATTATTTTGAGGGCAGAAAACAATGATCTGAAGTAGACAATTTGCCTTTGAGATACAATCCACAGTGCCTGATAGATATTTATTATGAACGGTTATTTTGAAGCCATCCTCTTGTTTTGAAGGAAAAACAATATGCATGGCAAATACACATTCAAAACAATGTTGAGCTCTTAGTATTTTGCAAGTGTTCATGGTCACATTAACTCAATGGAAATACTGGAAACAGAGACAACAATGCTGAAACACTGACACTTACCTGGTTATACCTTTTCAGTTCAGAATAAGCAAACTCATTAAAATAACAGCATCCTACTAGCTTGCTTTGATGAAGAGAAGTCAAAAAGTATATTTGTGCTGCAATAAAACCATTTGGCTCTCTGCAAACTTTAGGTACACTGATCTGCATCCAAGTCTGAAAAGCTGGCTTTGGGATTTTAATCATGGATTTATTACTTTTTCAAGTTCCCTTAGGTATTTTTATCAGCAAATGTAATTTTTGTCATGTGGACAACAGATTTAATTGCTGAAAGGCCAAGTCTCCATTGCACTTGTATTATTTCTTCACTGATTCAGAATGAAATTAATTGTGCTGAAACACTTCACTGAATTTCAATTCTAGAACAATTCTTGTGCTTCTTCCTTTATTTATGCATCTGCTAAAACTGTATGGTTTTGTTCTCTTAAATTTGTTTGGGGTTCTGTGTTGGGATCTTTTCCTTTCCAGAAACAGACATAACATCAACGGTTACTATTTCATGTGAATTACCTTTTTTCAGGTACTGTGACCTTACCCTTTGAAGCCACTTTGGCAGCTTTTTACCCATATGGAAAACAACTTGTGTCATGACATGACCAAACCTGGGATTCTTCTTCCTCTTCATGGTCCACTTGCAGAACTCTTCTTTGTTGCAGAAAACAGAGTTAGTGTAAGCAGTTCCTGTTTTTGTATCCCTCCTCTCCCTGGTGCCCAGAATGATCCATAGTTCAGTGTTCAATTAAAAGCAGTTTTCCTTTGCCTTGGCAAAGTTCATCAGAGCTTTAGAACCATGAAAT
>JBAFWW010002125.1:0-42055 GCA_036873685.1 Agapornis canus
CAGCTGGTGTTTCTTTTACTCCCTAATCCATGGCCTTCAGTTTATCTCGACTCTGCTTCTGTTCTCAGGCAGGCTGCCTTACACCAAGGTCTCTGGATTGATCACAAAATGTCCGCTGTTACACAGCCTGTCCACACCTCCCTCCTCTCCCACCAGTGCCATGCTCAGAAAGATTGCTTAGACTTTCCCAGTCATAGTTAACTGCACCACAATTGACTGGCTTCATGAGTGGCAGCAGGAGGCTCCATCAGACTGACTACACTGCCAGCAGGAGGTTCATTGAGGAAGCTGAGGGGGTCAAAATACAGGGTTTCAAGCTCATCAGTCTTCTAAGAAAGCAACAGATCATTGAAAGATCAGTAACTGAGTAAGCTGAAAATGACAATGCTGCTTTTAGTCCTTCTTGCATATTTGTTGCCTTCAGTGATATTTGAGCTCACCCCTGCTAAAGCTAAATTTTTATCCCCAGATCCTTCACCAGTTCAAGCTGTCTAACAGAGGCAGAGAAGTGAGGGGGAAAGGAGATACATATGTAATTTATAGCAGAATACTTCAATTCTTGGCTTTTTGGTTCTTATAGATACAGAATTTATTTAGTCATTTTCAATGCAGTTAAATATAGTCAGTGGTGCTGTAGCAAGTGAAATATTGCAGTGCACAGTCCAAGCTAAATAAAGAAGTGCTTTCCCCTCTGTTCATCAACTAAGCAGGTAGAAATTTGCCCTGTAACCACATGGGAAATACATTTAGAGTTCTAGTATCTGGGCAATTCTTCTCTTTTTCTTCCCAATCGATCTGGAGTGTAACTTTTTGGTTTCCAGGAAAAAAAGAAGAAAAAGTCATGCCTTAGTGAGTTTCCCTTCAGGTAAAAGGAATATTCTCATTTTCTTCTAAGAGTTTTAGCCAGCTGCCTCTCTTGTCCCACCCAGCATGGGGCAATACTGTCATGCTGGCAGTGAGACTGTTCAGGTAATTTGCTGCTGAAGCCATTCACATAGATCTAGAAAGGATTTACTTTCCTTCAGTGACTGCAGTTGCAGCAGTTTCACTCTGGAGTGCTACTGTATTTGGGAGCATTTATTTGTATGGGGGATTTTTAATCATAAGAAACTGGAGATTTCAGGAATGCCCAATGCTTAAACTGTCTGGCTTAAACCCAGGCAAATGTCTGCATCAGAGATTATGCATTTACAGCATTTGTCCTCCATTCAAACCCATACAAAATACAATGGAGTTATGCTGAAATGAAGGTGAAGGAGAGGGGAAATCTGAAGGGATGCCTGATGCTGCTTACAGGGTACCCTATTGATCCTTCCCCTCCCTTCTGGCTCCTCCAGAGGCTCCCTCGCTGCTGTCTCCTAACCGTGCTCAAGCGGCACACGGATGCCTCCTGTAGGAAAGGAAGGGAAAGAGACATGCTTGCAAATCCTTGCATTCGTATTTTCCATCCGTTCCTTCTGCTTTATTTTAATAGCTAATAAGAGACTTGAAGTGCTATTAGAACACTTATTTATTGTCTGATGAGCTATGTGGGTGTGAAATACACTTGGATTAATTTTTAATGTCATACCAACTTAGAGATTCCCATTTATTTAAGAGAAAATTATAGGTTATGTGGAGAAAAGATAATAGAATTTATTTTGACTTAATATATTATTTTTTCAGATCCTTAACTAATTACATTTTTCTCCTATTCATCAGAATTAGTTTTTAATATTGAAATTTTTTAAACTTTAAGTATTACATTCCTATACAATTAATTTTTTAGATATTTAAGAAAGATTTCACCAATCCAAGCAATGGTTGATGAGTTTCTCTTTCACATGGATGTTAACTGCTCCTGGTAAATATTTTTCCTGTTCAGTTCCAGCAAGGGCAATAAATAGCAACTAACAAAATAACATTTTGTTTGTCTATTGAAAACGAGTTAAGGTTTATGTCATCAACATATGTAAAGAAGTAATGGGTGTCTGAGTCATGTCAGACAGAACAACAGGATGCAAAAAAGTAGTAGGAGGAGGCAGGGGAAAGATTTGAAAGTGATGGAAGAAGTGAAGGCAGACAGAGTTGTTGAAGTATCAGAGAAACTATGACAGTGTTAAGGCAGGAGAGAGGCAGAAGAAAAACAAAACTGAACCAGGAATGTAGGAGAGGGGTGCAGCAAAGAGCCTGAGGAGGAGTAAAAGGTACATGAAGGGAGAATAACTATAGAAAACCAGTTAGTAAAGGCAGGGTGGACAGGAGAGCTGTAGAGGTGTATTAGGTTATGAAAAGAATGGGAGTAATGGGATGGAAGAAGATGACCTGAAGAAGAGGGAATCTTAGCTGCAGTCTGCCATCCCCTCCATTGAAGACCTACGGGAGGTGGTTTCTTTTCCCTCCCTCATCCCTAATGCTGATGTGTTAATATGTCCTTTCACTGTTTCAGGAAAGCCTTTTTTTTTTCTCTCTTAGTACAGAAAACTTGTTAGGCAGAGCTCACCTATTTCTAGACTTCTGAAACATGCTGTATCATGCTATCCCTTACAATGAGCAGAGTGAGGTGTGTCATTAAGTGATTATTTTGGCATAATTGACACTTAGCTCTTAATTGTTGTTTTAAAAAACAATGATTTCAAAAAATGCAGAATTAGCAATTGATAAATTTTTGGTTTTGTTGTTGTTCATCACTGTATAGGAATATTACAGATTATTTTTAATTAGGGTAGCTTGAAGCTAAGTGAAGGAGCTTTAGGTTTTTCCTCCTAAAGGTGCGATACAAATACGACACCATATCAACATTGTTTTAACAAAAAATTGAAAATGTCTGGGTTTAAATGCTGAGAGAAAACCATAAAAAAATCATAGTGAATATGGGAGTTGAGAAGAAAGTCTTAGGTTCTCCAACCCTTTATCTTCAAAACAAGATACATTTCTGGGAGGATACAGTTTATCCAGAGAAAGAAGGGGGCAGATTGGTCTCAGCAGGGAGATGGGAAGCTTCAGCTTCTGTGTGTGCTATTGAAGGATGCTCTGAATCTCCCTTCTGCCCTGTATTGAAGGTATCTGAACAGAAAAAGCAAGCGATCCTCCCTAATTATGATACCTATTGTAAATGAATCTCATGAGCCCCTTTTCACTCGGAAGGACATTGGTCAATGAGCAGACTTCACCCTTATATTGTTTCAGATTGTATATAGACTTACTGCTTAAATGTCTTTAGGACTATTGAATGGTTTCATTTGTACCAGCCTAATCTTCATTATTGGCCTCAAACTACTTTATGCTTCCTAGTGATCTGCAGTTAAATCACATTTTGTTACCATATCTGCTTTTGTTTTGTTTGTTTGTTTGCTTTTTTTTCTTTTTAATAAAGAAGGCTAAATTAGCGATAATAATTTCCTTGTCTACAGCTCTGAATGGGCATATATTGAAAAGTACAATGTAGTATTAAAAAAAATAAAAACCAACCTGGAGATAAATGAATGTCAGAATAAATAATTTATGCTAATGAAATTACTGCAATTAGTAGTTCCACAATGACCCTTTTAAAAGCCACAGCTGTTAATGACAGGAAGTGCTGTCACCACTGACCTTATCATAAGAGAAAGTGACAAATTCAAAATGCAGGGAAGACCAACCCTGGGAGAGGTCTGTTCGGGAACGATTAGTGTTTTCTGAAAACCAGTGTGAATTAGAACCCGCTGCTCTCTGGCTCGGTGTGTCTACCATGCTGTGCCATTTTGTTAAGCTTGATAGCAATAGTTATTTTACCCCATTGAGACAAGTTGTCGAGGGCCACTTTCAGCTCTACCGGAACCCACTTCTTCCCTCACTGATTTACAAATGAAACTGTTGTTAAAGGGCTTTTCAGGGTTGCCGAGTAGAGACCTCGCATAAGGATCATGTGTAAGAAGGTTGCCTTTCACTAGGAAGAGCTGTACTGCAGGGTGCATATGTGTCACAAACAATGGAAAAAGGAGAAAAAGGCTGAAACACATTTCAGTTGTAAGCCAAGCACTGCTCAAATCTGCATAAAATATCCATTCCTGCAGTTCCTGCTGACTAGCCTTGCTTTTACAACCCATCTTTGTAAAATGAATTTATGCTAGCTTTGCTTCCTCTAACGGTATTCTGATTTTTAAAATTTGTAAAGCAATTTATTTCTGCTTTCCCTAAATGCAAATCATTATTTAGTTCTTGTTTCAATTTCTGGTTTAGTAATCATAGGTGAAATAAGTATTCCTCTAAACTAGCTTTTAAAAGTCATAAGAAAATAATGAGGTTTCTTACTGAGAAAAATGGCAAGTCTTTCTAAACCAACCTGATTGTAATATTAATGATGTAGTTTTAAAACATTTAACTACATCAACAGCCACTCATGAGTAATTTTCCCAAAGTTCCCTAAGCATTATTGACAATGCTTTGGTAAATTATGTGTGACTTTCCTAAGAGTTGGTGTAGCTCATTTAATTCATATTAATTGATTTTTAGGCTTACCTTGATTAATTGAACTGGGTTTGTCTTGTACAGAATGCAATAAATAATCATTAAAATGAGGGAGATATGACTCCACAAATTATAAAGTTTAAGTATGCTGGAAGTCGTAGAGGACAAAATGGAAGTCAGTTACACTGATGGAGTTAAATGGGTTTTCTTAGTATTTCCCTGGCAATTTTTCACATACGGTACTCTTGCTTACACATGTGTATGCCTGTATTCTAGTAATATAGTTAGATAGCATCCTTTAAAAGAAACAAAAAATTAATTTGTGGTGTTTCTTATTTTACCTTTACCCTGAGGTATACTCTATTTCATAGTAGTTGTGAAGTATCTTGTATTTGCTAATCCAGTTTCCAGAAAAATTAGAAAAAGTACCTTTGAACTTCAGTCCTCAAACTACCTTTCTTTTTGCCATGAGAGTTTAATAAAGACAGGTATTTTATCTCTGCACTTTGCTCAGAAATACATGACTAAATGACCATCTGGAGGTGCTTTAAATATCCCTAGTCTGTCTTGATGGTCACATAATATGTGAAGAGTTTTCCAGTCTCACTGCTGTGTTTTGCTCCCTGTGATGACAGAGAAACACCATGCAGTTCTGTGCAGCACCCAGCTCAGCCCCTTGTGGTCAGAGGACCACTCTGGAGTCCTTCCTGCAGTGTGCTGAGATTCCTTTGGAGCTTGAGGTACATTTTATGGTTTGATGCCTGGGTGGCAAATAAGGTAGAGTGGCAACTGTCACAGCTCAGAGTTACTCTAAACTCTGTTAAGTCGTAACTACTTTTCTGGTCAAATACCCCCTGAAACTGATAGAAGGTTTCTTCAACACCAGAGTGTTGCTGATTTCCTAATGTTTTATGATATGTAGAGACTCAGCTTTCGGAAGCACTCTACACTGGTTGCATCCTGCCCTCATAATAGTTTATCACTGACTTTGACAAGCACAGCTGACCAGGGACTTGTACAACTTCAGAAATCTAAATCACGGAGTCCAATTCTGTTCAATCTGAAGTTAATGGCATAAACGCGCTCACTCCAAATAGGAACTTGATGGTACATGCGGTATGTGGGGATCAGTATGAATAGAGTAACCACTCTATTGATTTTCTTTAACCTATACAGGATTTCCAGAGGTGAAATAGAAAATCCATATAGTATTAACTTTGTATATAGCAGCATCGTGACTGATTTAATCTTTGGTTTTAGCATTTAGGAATATTTATTAAAAACAAAGAAACAAAGTACATTGAAGCACTGAGCTTCTGTGGTGATGAAGACTTAATGAATGCAGTGCAGAATTAGTTAATGTTGGGGAAAGCTCATTTTGCTTTAATGTTTTTTATATGCTGACAAAATTGTGTTTGGATTAGACTGATTTTGGGGGTGAGTCATCCTTTATGTGAAACAACTAAACCACTCTGAAGAGTTTTCTGGAGCAAACCATGCTTTATGAGATCCTTCTAGAGAAGAAAAGTAAGGAGCTGTCAGACAGTGGAGCCCTTCTTGAATGTCATGCAGAAGCTGAAGGCAGCATCTTTTCAGGCAAATTGAAAGTCACAAACTTTTCTTTCATTCTCCATAAAATAAATAAAACAGTTGTTGCAGTACCTTTTCATTAGACTGATAAGTTGTGAGGTGGCATTTTTGTGTTTCATTGAAAATATCTGATTTTGGAAGCTGGGGTGTATTTTTTTTCTTCATGTACAAGCTCTCTGAGCTCTTCAGCTGTCTTTGGAATGAGAAGTCCATTTGAGCAAGGACAGTCTGGAGGAAAGGGGAGTATAGTGGAGCCACAGAAAAGGGTGGAAAGGGAACTGAGTGATGCAGTAAAAGCCAAACCATGGAGAGAGATGACATGGACAGTTCTGTAAGCAAGGATTCTGTGTGTGGCCGGTGACCAGCTGAAGGGTAATGAAAGCAGCAGAAACAAGTGTAGAGTCTTTCCATCAGCTGTCACCTGCATGTGTGGCTAGGGCCACTTAGCCCCCAGCCAGTGCTTCTGCCTACAGTTCTTTTGTGGCTGAGCAGTTGACAAAGGCACAAGGGACAAAAAGCTGCTTTGAAGGCATTCCCCATCTCACCCCCACGGGTGTTCCAGGATCCCTTTCACACATGCTGTAGAACAGCTGTAATCCAGAGATTTCTTAATTAAAAGTTAAAGTCTGTGTCTTTTTTATAGAAAAGTGCAAATGAGCTCCTCGGTTGCAGTCTTTGCATAATGTTGCATCTTCAAGCTACTCCATGAGGTTAATAATGTGAGCTGGCTGCCTTGTTTCCCCTTTGCCATCTGAAGACCTACAAAAATAA
Source organism: Agapornis canus (assembly GCA_036873685.1). Classification (NCBI taxonomy): domain Eukaryota; kingdom Metazoa; phylum Chordata; class Aves; order Psittaciformes; family Psittacidae; genus Agapornis; species Agapornis canus. The sequence goes on from JBAFWW010002125.1 coordinate 6,790, forward strand.
ATGGTCAAGGGAAGAAGAGTGGCTGCTTTTTTAAAGTCTATTTTTAATGAGGTATCCCATGCTAGTAAGTTATTGAAGCACTCTTCCTCTGAATTCTAATTTGTTTATGACCAAAAGATAATCTGACAATTTTAAGTGCTGTATGCTGTGCCAGCAGGCAGAGCTACAGCTCCTACCTAGCCAGGTGCTTGAATCAAATCATTTTTATCCTTCACTCCAGAGCTCTACACAAGGTTATCAAATGCAGCACCATTTTTCAGAAAGAAAAAGACATAGAATCAACTCCAATGAGTTGAAAAGTTAAGTGAGTGGAGAGATCTGGGATCTTTACAGCCATCTATTACAACTCAGCATCACAGCTTTGTCTTATCATTTCAAAATGGTCAAACTTTGAAAAGGTAAATTTTGTAGGATTTTAAGAATTCAGGACCACACCAAAGAAAAGCCCTCAAGACTTTTCATGTGGTGAAAGCTTAAGACCTCTAGTATTTGCCTTCTCATGCCTATTGGATCCAGTTAATGAGACCCCCCTTTGGTTAAAATATAACTTTTTTTCACAGATGGATGCCAGATAAAATGCTTGGAGGAGGGGGGGCGGGGGGAATAAAAAAACAGGCATCAGAAACAATTCCTAAAAACATGGAAAGATAATTTCACTGGATATTTTGATGAGGGTTTCTCTCCTGGAAGGAAATAAATTGCTATTTCAGCAAACTGACAGGTAGACTTTGTTCATCAGTCTCTGAGTCTGTCTTAAGATCTCAGTAAGCCTCTACTGGAATTACCTGCTCACAGTGATCACTAATGGTTTTCCACAATGTCCTTTTGCTTTTCCATTTGTATCTTCGCTGGGTGCTGAGGTGGGTAAGCCTTGTTGCACAGCTGAGACACTTGATTACAAACACAATGTGGCTGTATCTGGCATCTCAGGGAAGCTGTGGGGACCCTCATGGGACCAGTTAGGCTGTTCTTATCAAATTCTTCATGTCAACAAAATTCTGTGAGCTGCAAACAGGGGTCTGTCAGCAAAAAAGGGGAAAGGCAACACATTTAGTACTGAGACCCACAAAACATGAATTTTGTTTTCAGTTTAGTTTTTGTAGCTCACATAGGTGTAATCTTTCCAGAACCACAGCTAATGACCCTTGTCCCAAGCAATGCATTACTTTTTGCCCTGTAGGTAGAAGATCTAAAATCCAAACTTGCTTCTCAAGAGGCAGAACTACAACTGAGAAATCAAGATGCTGAAGCTTTGATTGCTAAGACAGGGTTTCAGACTGAGAAACTGAGCCTAGAAAGAGCCATTGCAGACACTGAGGAGCAAAAGGTCAGTCTAATTCCTCCATTTAGTGCTGTTGAGCTATATTTGGCACAAAATAAACCTTTTCAGGTGAACAGTTTTGAACAACTTCCTCTCCAGGGAGTATCAAAATGATTATTATACTTACACATGTAACAGCATTTCACATCGTGATTAGCACTTGACCTTTCTTTACATTATGCCATTTCCCAACCTTTTACCTATTTTAATGAGATGAAAGAACAATAAATACTGAGCTCATTCAAGCATTTAATGGATGTGGATCCTGAGAATCTAACCTATTTGTAATACAGTAAATGTCAGAGAGTTATCTCTGAGCATTTCAGATTTCTAAAGGCATTGAGGCTCTAAGTAAATTGAACAACTCAATTGGTACAAAAGTTCATTCCAGTATCTCTCAATATTACAAGGTGAAAACCTTGAATTTTAAGATTATTATAGCATTCCTAATAATATGTGTCATCAGTGTTGAACTCCTTTTTGCACTCACTTCAGCCTATTAACATTAGTTATCAATATCCATGTTGGAAACAGAAGTTTACATGCGTTAGTCCTCACTACAGAGTTATTCTATTAATTCTATATATGCATCATTTCATCTGGACTCTAAAATTTTAATCTACTGTTACAAGAAAGGCTTTTGAAATGAAACAGCGGTAAGGAATGCTGCAAAGTGAAATTCTTCTGCCATTGAAGAATGATGGTCTCATTCAAATCTGTCATTTTACTATGAAATATGATGTACATCATGTCATTTATCAATACTGTAGAAAGAAATTTTCAATTGACTTCTAGTAATTGCTAATGCCTAATTTTGATCTATGGAAACTTCAAGTTGCCAAGAACTGTGTAAACAGTTTTTAGATACTGATAAACAGGGGAAACTATGCTGTCTGAGCAATCAGAATGGTCTTTTATTCTCTTCTGGTTTGTTTCTCTAAGGCTTATTATTATTAGGTGATGTTTAATATTGTTCTTATGACCTTATCCTAATTTTATTGAGGGAAAAGTGGTAAGACTGGATCAGGACCTTTACATGTCTCTGGATTATGCTAATTATGGACTTGTGACAATCGATCTCTTATACAGGACTTAAAATTTGCTATGAAGTTTAAAGTCCAAATAGTGCAATTAATTAAACTTGCACAAATTGGGTCCAACAGCTCAACATCCTACCAACCGCTTTTTAGTGGTTCTGTTCCTACATTTGTTTCACATGCTTCCGATGGATTTGGATGATTAAAATACACCCTTAACACAATTCTAATTACTTCATTAAGCAACTAGGTGAAGCACACAGAGTGATTATCATGGGATAATCACATCTTTGGGCCACTTTGTTTCAGGAATGAAGTTCAGCACATGACACTAATGATTACTGTACTCCTCTGTTCATTGTTTTATTGCACTTCTGAAATGTTTTCATCAGAAATGAAAGTGTCATTTTGTGCTACCTTGAATCTAAAATTATTTCATAGGGGTCATCATAGTTTCTAAAGATTAGTCTTCTATAATTTTTGTTATAAAATAAAATTAGTAAATGAGAATACATCTTCCAGCTAAGTAATTTATGATTATTCTTCATAACTGATTAAAATTTGTCACCCTTTAAAAAATTCATTTGGCTTTCCTATTCTACAGATTCCAAATTGGAGTTTATAAGGATTTTTGTTTTTAGTGTTACAACATTAAGCCAGTAAATACCTTAGAGATTTTGCCTTAGGGTGAAGCATTACTTAAGAAAAGGTAAAGAGTGGAAATCACTTTAGATGAGACTCATCAGGAAAAGTGGGGTCAGTCTGGATGCCCCATGAATGTGGCAAACTGCACATCTGTATAATAGTCAACAAGGGTCTGACTATGAATGTGACATTACAAAGGTTTTAAAATAGTGGGCAGTTACACTGCTGTCATTTTACTGCCATCTGTGTGCACTGAATGATGCCAGCCAGAGTGATTTACAGATGAAGATGCATATGCCACTGCCTTTCAAAATGGGACCCACAGTTCAAAGGAAGAAAACATGCAGAGCATGGTGTAGGTGTATATATATATATGGGTGAAGGATGCTAAACTTATGGAAACGGGGATAAAAAGCTCCTCCATCTCACTATGAGGGGAAGTAGATTTGAGAAATACTGTCCTAAGGCTTATCTGCTTATCTGTTTGGTTTAATTTTTCCTCAAAAAAAAGGCTTGTCCAATTATTTCTTTGGGCATCAGTAAGCAAAGAATAACTAAGCATAAAAATAAAAAGACACAGAACTATAATGCAACTCGTGTAACTTCAACTGTTTGTTTTAATGGAAAACATCTTCTCATGTTAGAATTACTACGTAATGTAAATGTAATACTTGTTCACCCAGTTACGTCCTTAAAAACTGTAACAGAAGGAGCATTTATCTCTGTTTGGTTCTAAAGTATTTGCTTTAAATTAATTTCAATAACATGGGTGTCAAACAATATTAGAGAAAATAGAAACCAGAGCAGTGTATATGCAGTATTTAATTTTAAAATTAGGTTGTAGCTAGGATGCAAACCAATAAATTTTGGGAATTTCATTCTAAAAGCTACATCACAATAGGTGAGGAAATATTTAACTTTATTAGTAACTTGTCATTTGTAATGTAATGCATATTGAGTTTTAATCTTCGTTATTTCCACAGGCAGTGTCTGTGTGTGTCCCATGCAATAAATGTAGGCATGGAAAGTGCCCCAATAATTGTAGAAAGATGTTTTGTAAGGATTTTAAATTCTTACAGAGGCTTATTACTGTCAATGCTTAGTGCTTGGTCCAAGTATTAACATCTTGATCACGGTAATATTCTTTTTCTCTGTAATTAGACTTTGTTTAAGCAAGACCTGACAGGAAATGAGCCTGTGAGATAAGCACACCGTAGAAGGATCAAGATGAACCAAATATAACTAATTTCAGCCCTAAGCAAGGTATTCTTAAAAATGTGTATGATAATCTTCCAAATAAGCAACTGCAGATGATACAGAACACCCTTCAGGGTTACTCTAGCTGACAGGTTCGCACCAATGAAATAATAGCTTTTAAGCAGATAATTAAATCATTGCAAAAAGTTGTGGAGTCGCTCAAATTTCACTTAAAACTGATGCTAGATGATACAAACTCACTGATCTAAGCCACTATTAAATTCAACTGAGTGTTTGACAAATCTGCTTAGATTGGTATCTGTTTAATTTCCAAACCTGAAATTAAGTACAAAGTTTTCACAGAATATTTCCCTTTTTCTTGTTTTCTTCCCTGTTGAGGCCTACAGTTTCAGACTTGGAACTGAGGAATTAACCCTGCTTGATCAATATGCAATAGGTTTGCAGAGCCAGGGACGAACTGTGACCATTAGAATTTTCACCACATTAAATAATTAGTAATAGTCTTTGAAGAGCTGAGAGTTGTATGCTGGTTATTAGAAAGCCTCTATAGAACAAATTGACGTTGTTGCACAGCTCTGTACCTGTTCCTTTGATCTTTTTTCAGGTTAGTCTTACAGAAGTGAAAGCTTTCACCAACCTACCAATGGCTGTAATTGGTGTTACTGCTGCAATAACGGTTTTACAACCATGCAAAGGGAAAGTGCCCAAAGACCAAAGCTGGAAAGCCACAGAAGTCTTTATGGGAAAGGTAATGATCAATGGGACATCATAGAATATCTAAGATGGGAGCGCAAAAGGATAGATAGAAATAAGAGCCAGAGAAAAAGAAACTAAAAGGCAACTTCATTTTCTTTCAATTTGTATTGTTCTTTTCTGTGTGCCACTGGAATATATTAACTGCAAAAACAAAAGAAAAGTTAAAGGGAGAACATTCCTAATATTTGTCTCATGTCTGCCAAATTCCTTAAGCAAATAATAAAATCTCAAAATGTGTTTATGAGGGTGGATACTTACGGCATTTGGGATAAATATTTTTGCTTTGAACTGCATAATATTTTTAAAACAATAAGCTAGTGAAGGATTCCAGTTTTACTTCTGTGATGAAAGTAGGTGTTCATTTCTGATTCCTGAAAATGAAAAAGGGTTGATGCATTGCAACTTCTTACAAGATTTCATCAGCTGTGGTAAGGAGTCTATTCCTCTGAATTGTCTGAAAGTCAAGGAACATTACTTGAAGGATCCAGATTTCAACCCAAATCATGTTAATACAAAATCCTTTGCAGCAGCTGGTCTCTGTGCCTGGGTGTCAATATAGTTCAGTGATGAAGAAAGAGAGGTAGTTCATCCTAATATTGTAGCCTGTTGGAATTATAAAACTAATAAATTTTAGTTGAAATCTACTCAAACTTAGTTCCTGTCTGATTTCCACCTGTATTCTAAAATTATGAAAGTGATACATATAAATTAATTTTAGTTGGAGAGTAGAACCACTAAGGATTCATTCAGTTCTGCTTAAGGTATCCTTATATAAGCTATAAACAAATCTCCTGTAGTGTTAATGTCAGTAATGAAAGAAATCTCCACGTCTCACTATTGTGTAGAAAGTTGTCTCTAAAGCATGTAATGAGAGACTATTAGTCTTTCATCATTTTTGTTTTTATAATGAATATGAGACCAGCTTCTTGTCTGATGTACTGATATTGTATATCTTTTTCAAGGTGTATTTTGAGCTAGAACCAAAATATTCTGCATTGGCCAAAGCAAATGCTGGCTTAGCATCAGCTACAGAAAAAACTAGAAATCATCAGTAAAAAGCTTCTTATAAGTACTGTTTGATTAATAAGCATTTTTTTCTAATATATTGAAACCACTTGATTTTATTTATTTTGTTATTTTATTTTTATCGATTTAATTATGTCCTAGTGTAAGTATTAAAGATATGTTTTCATTGGGGATTATCATTATTTTCACCACATACCTACTGAAAAGCATTCCAGAGTTTGGTGGTAGCACATGAAGCTGTTAATCAGAAATTACTGTATTTCCTAAAAGGCATCCAGGCATGTTATAACTAATAGATCAGTAAACGGAAATGTTAATTGATGTTAGTAAGTGGCTGTGATTTTTACAAGGAGTATGAGACCAATGCTTATATGCTATATTGAAATATAGGAATAACTGCCAGAAAGGGCTTTCGAAGCTCATGCTTATGTGTGTTTATCATAACATTACATCAGATCTCCTTGATTTTTGAAAGACCTCCAAAGACATACACCCATGTGTGCACACTTCCATGTAGAAGTGGAAACTTACATCAGTCCTTTAGTGACAAATGTCTTTTTGAGTTAAGGATTGAATTGAAGACCACATTCGCCACTAAGTGCCTCTTGAAGTTTTGAGAGGGATTATTTGTTGTTTATTAAGAATTCATTTAATAGACACCTACAACACAAAGCACTCTTGAAACAGACAAAGACATGCCATGGTATCTTGGGAGATGGTGAGTGGAAGGAGTTTCTCTGCTGCAAGCTAATTACCACTACTTAGCAAAGAGAGCTTCAGCTGGCTTGAAAGATATGGCATTAATTAAGTTTAGAAGGCTTTGACTTAGGTTAAGACTTTTTTGTTGGTAATATTTAGACCTGAAATCTCACAATTTAAGAAATCAAGCAATAAATGAAGGCTGAACAAATCTTTAATATAGGGATTATTTTCACTGTTTTCTCTTGAGTTAACAATTTAAGAGAATGAGCAAAATTCAGTTTTATTGAAACTTAGAAATCTGTGAGTTATGCTGCCTTAGAATTTCATTATTTTACCAATTTCATGTTTTTCTTCTTCTTAGTGTATTATCTTTTTTTTTTTTTCCTTTTGTTCTGAAGGAGAATCAGATCTAATGGGTAAATGAAGATAGCTTTCATCATCTCTCAGACCCCACCCTAAAGTTCACATAAGCAGCTACAGCGTGGTATCACACTGAAGAAGAATGTCCTTGCCATCTTTAGTGCTTGAGACTTTGATGGGTGAGTGTACCTGAGCTATGGTCAGATCTATGTTAATCATGCAGCCAAATTTGAGATGTCTAGAAATGTCTCTCTTGAAAAAATAATTAAAGAAATAAAGAGTAGAAAACTGTGTGTGTCTTCTTTCTTCTTACACCATGAATGCTAGACTGATGAAATATTACTTATAGTCCATCTCTGTGAGATACCCTTATTGAGCAGAACTCCTCATTAGTCTCTCAATTTATGATCCATCACCATTAAAAAATGGATTGGCTGCCTCATTATCTGTAAGAAATCAAGCCAAGCTTCTTTATTACGTTCCAAGTTGTGATTTCATATTTTTCCCTTTGCCAATTCATTTACTGGTTTTAATTTGTATATTAACTTTTAATTTCTTTATTGCACACCACCAATTCAAACACCAAACTTGGCATATGAGGTGTAAATCTTTGATCCCGCAAATCCACTAAGCTTTAGTGAGGGTACACACTCCTTGCTCCTTTGCATTTTTTCTTTATACCTGAAGTAGGAGAATTTTGTTCTGAAGGGGAACTCACTGTTGTTAGTTCTGTAGTTACTCTATAGAAACAAATCAGCTTCAAGCAACGCATGCTGTCTTGCCCCTGTTGTGTTGCCTTGTCTTTATTTTTTCCAAAATGGTCTTTCAAGCTCTGTTCTTGTATTCAATTTTTGCCTCATCTGGTTACTTGTGAAACCAGTACTTTTCAAGACGTTAACCTCTTAGATTTTTATAACTCAATATCTGACTTTTTAAACAGCTTTCTATTTGTTTGTTCTTAGTTTAGTGAAATGGAGAGAATTTTTATTTTTTTTTTATAGAGTAGGAAAGAATGTAGGTGTTTATCTTCCTTATGAAAGGGAAAAGTGACATAAACACATCTTGGGTGGCTTTCTTCTTTTAAGTTCTTTTTGATGAACAAACACAACAGTTCAGAGTTTTTATTTTTACAAGCAGAAGAGTCTTGTGATTCACCCTCACCCACCATTTCAGTGTGTAAATATTTTCGACTAACAATTCTTGACTATTACAGTATTTCTTAGTCTATTTCAGAAAGGTGGGGAATCGTATCCTCAACAATGATAACAAGATAGTTCCTCATCCAAACATCTTTCAATTGTTTTAGAGAAATCAGCATTAACAGAAACAATCTTAAATTATTTTATCTAGAAATCACATGTCATCCTAACTGCTCACTTAAAAGAATCTGGAGAAAATGCTGCAGCTTTTTCTGCTGCATCCCGTTATATGGCAGGAATGATAGAGACTGAAGAAAATAAAGTCTTAGAAGTCTAAAAGGGAATTTGCAGAAGCTCACTGAGGGTGAGTAGCAGCTGCTACCAAGTTGATGCATAGTCGGTATGAAAGCCCTGAAAGCAGAGAGAGGTCATGTTGCTGCAGTTTGAGCAGAGTGCATACAAGTGTGGCTCAAGATCTTGGGTGAAGGTATGGATCATCATGCAGGAGATCTGCTTGTTTTCTGCCATTACTGAAACCATCCTGTCTGCCCAAGAGTAAATTGCTGGACCTTCTTATGCTAGCAGGCTAATATACAAAATGAAAATAACAATTCTGTTCTTGCTTTTTTTGTTTCCCCATTACATTTTTAGATGCTCCAGAATACACACGACATAGTTACTGTGCTCTAGGATGCTTGTTACTGAACTTAGCACAAGAAACTTGCACTTTTGCCTGGGACCTGCAGATCTGGTCGTTGCAATACAGACCATTGTCATGAAGCAGAAACACTTCTCCTGCTATTATCTCCGAGTATGTGACCTCCATCATTTAAAGGGATATTTGGTAAAGGATTCTAATGGTGATTTTGTTCTAAATTGTTAGTTAACTTAGCTTTGTTGTGTCAGGAGCTGTAGAAAGAACATCAATATTGCACAACAAGACTTTCCTCTAAAGTTTATATCCTTCAGACTTACAGGTACTGTCTGCAATTATGCATCTATTCTCATTAGAATTATTTAAAATAATATTTAAATTAAAAGTTAAAAAAGGAACCCCTAGAAACCCAAAACCTAGCAAACCTCTTTCCCTCCCTATCCCAAAAATCAAAAAACCGAAACAAAAACCACCAGAAAACCCAGCAAATCTTAAAATGTAATATTTACCAATCCCTTTTCTGAATAAGTTTTGAATAGCAATATGAATATGCATAAGCTCACGTCTTCACTTGAGGTTGCAGAGAAAGTCCAATGTCAAGATAATGTGAAACAAATCACCAAAACTGTTGAACTGACCAACAGATTGGTCAAGGGATTTGAGGTAAGAAGAATTTGCCCAAATCTTCAGCTTAGTGTGAGTTTTAAAATACTGAAATATTTTGTTGACTATGAAGTTAAACTTAATTTTTGGAGCATTATGTGTAGGAAAAATAGGGTGGAAGGTGGCACAAGCAACAAGATAACCCTCATTAAAAAAATTAAATGGAAAAATTAAAAAAGAAAAAAAAAGGAAAAAAAACCCAACAAATCCACAACAAAAACTCCAAACCAAACAACAAATAAGCTTCATAATAAAATCCTGGGAAGTAAAATCTACTGCACCCCAATTGCATTTCCTAAAAATCACATATTTCTGAGCAACTGATGTTGACGTGATTGCTAGAGAGAAGTCTCGATAACTAAGTCACCACATTTATACACAACTGTGAACACACTGTGACAGCCTGGACAGCCTCTAGTTAATGAGCAGAAAGACTGAATTATCCTTTAGGTAAGGATGGAGTCACCCTGTATCTTCCAGTGTTGTGCTTCAGATAGCAAATAAGTGGAAGGCAATAATGATATATTTGTTGCTTGCTTTTGTATTTTTCCTTTTGCAGAAACTATTAATTTTTAAATAAGAATGAAATGTGCATATGTTAAAATTATATAGATTTCAGTACGCTCATTAGATTTTTTTGCAGGCAAACATCATTAACATGGCCGGTTTAATGGCCAGTAAACATTCAAGTCAGCCACAGCATTGATGTGCAGTCTCTCCTAGGTCTTTACTGAAATCGTGCTGTCTCAACTCATCATCCAGAACTTTAACTATTCCTTCTTGACAAATAAGTGCAAACTACAGGAAATGAAAAGTACAAATAATGTTAAAACTACTTTGTGAGTTCACAAAGCAGTCTGAATAAATATTTTAAGTTGGTTTTCATAAATTCCCTGTGAACTTGCTTTCTGCAATCAGAGTGTGATTACTTTTGTTTCTGCAAATCTCAGCAGAGATTAGCAACCAATGTTTAATCATTTTGGAAGGAAATATTGTAAGAGTATATAAGTAATCAAAAAACATGAGTGTAATAAAAATAGACCAGGGTTTGATCCTTGATTCTGAAATTAATATGTCCAGAAATGTAAAATGTGTAAATAATCTTGCCTTTGGTAGAACAGTGGAGTCAATATTGCTATCTGTATATGAAAAATTTTATTTGCCCAAGACATCTGAGATGGTCACTGTTGGCCTGACCCTGCAAACCTCCAAAGTCTTTGTAAGTGTTGTGGAAGCCAATGACCTTCCATAGGGTAGTCTCTGAGTCTTAGATTTGAATGTTTATACATAGTTAAAAGAAGCTTTTCTCCAAGATTTGAGTTTTTGTCAGTGATCTTATTGTGTAAGTTAAGAGGGAAAATATTTAAAAGGATTAATTTAGAACATCAAGTCTTTTTCTCTAAGAATAAATTCTTTTTGACTAGAACAGGAGACAGTTAACTTCTGAAAAGCACCAAGACTGATGTTTCTGTCTATATAGCATTGACCTGGAAGCTCAACTATTCAGACTAATAAATCAGGCAATTTATATTTAATCATTAACTAACTCCCAAGCTGAACAGCTGTTCAAAATTAGAAATGGGCCACCCCAGGCAGGATGACATTACAGGCAATCTATAATGCATTAGAATAAAATTATAGTGATTTTTAACTGTCTGGGAATTTATTACACTGCATGTTCCAGCTCTTAAACCCTTGCTAGCCATTGTCACTAGTGATTTATGGTGCTTGGGTGGTATGGTAAAATTACTGAAGATTTAAATAGACAATAATTCTATGTTTAGTAAATCTTCAGATTTCAAAGCTATTTTGGAGAATGAGATGGGTGCTTTTTATTGTTTATGACTTACCAGTCAGTGACAAGAGGAGAGAATGGATAAATCAAACAGCCCTCTTTTAAATTAATGGATTTATTGTCTTGTTGCCTTCAGTTGATGGTTTGAAGAAAAATCCAATGACTTCCATAAGCAAAAATGGATTTCTAAAATACTTCAAAACAAAACTGCTACATTATAAAAATTGCTGTTAGACCTTTCAACAGGAATAGTCCTTTGCTTGTCATTTGTTGAGCATCTCTTATGAATGCAACTGAGGTTTAGGAGGCCTTCACAATCATCATCTGGCATTTACACTGTGAAACATTTAAATGCTAACTTTTTAAAGCATGGTACTTTAATCAAAAGTACTTCAATTTTCTTAGTGAATATTTTTTATTCCTGTTTTATAACAGGAGAGTTAGAGACTTCTGATATGTGTGTCTGTTCTTACGAGACAGGATGTTGGACTATTACAGTAAATATTTCTGATTTTTCTGAAAAAAATAGATGGAAATTACTTCATGAATATCAAATTTAGCTATTAGTTTGTTATTTTGGTTTTGTACATATAGAAACTTATGCTTATAATGAGGTTTTATTTGAGATTGATTTTACACATTTTTAAGGCTTTCAAGAATGAGCTCATCTAAGAGTATTCTTTTAAGCTCTCAAGCAGCTAGAACCAGTAAAATGCAAGCATTTTAGATATAATTATTTGAAGTATGAAGGATGCATTCCATCCAGTGATTTTCATTGATTATGATTACATCATGTAAAGGCCTGAAAATATATGTTTTGATTACTGACATTGTTATGAAAAATAAACGTCTGTATGACAGTGGGTAAAAAGACTGTGATTACAAGTTGTTCAGCAGTGTGCTTTCCTTCTTTCATACTGACTCTTTTTTTGCTTCAGTCTCTCTGTTCACTGAAGAATGATTTCCTGAGGTTTCTCTGTCAAATGAACAAACTTTTATCCTGAGTATTTATTTCAAACAGTACAAACAAGGAAGAAAGGTTACAGTGGTCTATCCTAATTTTACATCTAGAATTTCATCAGTTTGAAGATCACTCTAATGGATGATCAATTTTTATCTTCCTTACCATGATGAAACTATTTGAGCATACATGCAACATTCATTCCTTCCCTGGAAATTGTATACACACAACAATCAAAGTGTAATGTGCCAAATACTGTTAATTTGTTTTTCACACCATGTCATAAGTTCCGTTTGAAACAAAGATGATGATTTGATCCATATCTTAAAGATTAGCTTTCTTTATAGAAGATGCTTTCATTTCCCTGCAATTCTTTAGTCACCATTTAACATTTTAAATAGACTGTCTTTAAAACTAACTGGAATAAAATAGCAGCTTTCCATGTAGCTACTAATAAGAAATCATCACTATCTTAGGCTGTTCCTGACTAGTCATCCAAAATATCCCAGGGAAAGTGTGGTTAAGATGAACTCTGTCAGGTGCATAAGGGATTCCAGAAATCAGGGCTCTCTGTGAGGAAAAATAATAAATGAAGAAAACAATTTCTAGAGTTAAAATCTGATACAATCATTGAGGCCAGAAGGAACCTTCTGAGGTCATCTAGTCCACCCCTACTGCTCAGACTACCTTGGTTAGACCAGATTTCCCAGGATCATGTCCAGCCAGGTTTTGAATATCACCCAGGTTGGAAATTCCATAACCTCTCTATGCAAACCTGTGTGTTTGACCACCCTTTTCTTTCCTCCTGTCAAAATTCCAAATTATACAGTAAAACTTGTGTGGCTAGTAGGTAGAACAAACCAGACAAATGATAAGAAAAAAACCCTGCAACTCTTCTGCCTTGTGTTTTCCCTTGGAAAAAAGCATTGAAAAAAAGTCTTCATGTTTTGCCAAGACCAAAAGAGCTTTTTATCCTTTCCTTTTTTTTTTTTTTTAATTTCCTTCTAATATCATTGTCTTTTCCTTTCCTGAATCTTGCTGAAAATGACTGCACTCTGCACAGGGCAGTAGTGTCATACTGTACCTCGCAGTATTATGCCAGATGCTGCCAGTATTGCCATGTGTCTGCCATACTGTATCTGGTTGAGTCAAAAGCACCAATTACTGTAAAACACAAACAGGGGAAGAACATAGAATTCTGAAGAGCTCCGTTCTATTTTTGCAGATTCAAAAGTCTCAAATCACCATACCATAGAGAATGGATTGTTTCCAGCCTTGCAGTGATAGGAAGGGTATCTCTTGCTGACAGTACCCTGTCTTATTGTACTCTGTTTTTTAATGTGGAGACCAAACATTCTGTCATTTCCAAGTTGTTCAGGAGATAGCATTTTCTAATTTTGCTTTGTAGCCTAAAAACATACATTGAACGCAGTCTGCTGAAACTCTCAAAGCACGAAACAAACCTTTATGTAGTGACAGCTTTTTAACAGCAGCATTTGTGTCTTTGCATCTTTCACAAAACAGTATCACCAAGAACTGATGGAACATTTCTGGATTCCTTTTCTAAAGTCATGAAAGGTAAAATTTACTGTATAAAATGAGAGCCTCCTGTGAAGAGTCTGGTTTCCTAAAATTGCTGCATTCAGGAATCTGAAACACAAAACAGGATTTTAAAGTGGCTTTTTGCAGGTATTTGTTTTCCAGTATATATATGTGCATACATGCCTCCCTCAGATTACAGGGATTCAGGGGAATCAGAGACAGAAATTGAGATCTCTTTGGGGGAAAAAAAATCCCTTCCCTTTCCAATTCTCAGTGACAAATTCTGTCCCTTCTAACACCTGTGTTAACAGCGAACGCTATAGTGAAAAGTGTATAGGGAGACCTATACTGCTTAGCTTTTCAGCTCTAGTAAGGGCATGTATTTATGATAATCCCGATTTCTCTTGTACATGGAAGAAATTGTGATAGCTCTCAGTAAATTCATAGAGGCTCTAACCCTTGGAGTGGTCTCTGCAAAGCTTTCTCCATTCTTCCTTGTGAAGCTTTGGACTACTCCTTTCTTCCTTACTGCTTCAAATGATCCTCACCTCTTCCTAATTTTTTCTCGTAAGTTAGAAATCATAGCATTATATCACAATTAATGCAGTTTATTCTACTCTTACCCCATTTTAATTTACAAGGCTAAAGCACAGCAAGCCAGCTGATTTGCCTGGGACATTTGAAACACCATTAAGGCCAAATCCAAGCTTTCCAAGGTCAGCGCTCAGAACCACAGGGATATCTTTCTATAGATGCTTATTTTGTGTGAGAGTTTAACAGTCATTAATTTCTGTGGAGCTTTGTTTTGCCTGGAACATCTCCCTGCTCTTTTCCACCAAAACTTTGTCTGCAGATTAAGTTCTTTCTCAAAAACCTCCTTCTACCTTGCAGACTAATGCTGATAGGTAAAAAACAATTACACCAATATGGTTTTTATTTTCAATAATGGGACCCTGGAAATAAATGTCATTCTTAGCTACTCTGAAATGGATTGAACATTTTTATAAATAAAAAATAATCCATACTGTAACTTTTTGCTTTTCAAATGCTTTCAGTGAACAGCAGTGATAAAAAATAACTTGTTTAGGTTTTGCTTGTTTTGCTGTGAGTGAGGAAGAGTGGAAAACAAGAGAGAAATGCATTTGCATAGTGATGTTAAAAATAGGTATTTATTAATAGTCCTCTTTAGAAGGAACACGAAGTTCTATGTCATGAAACTTTGTGCAGATATGATAACAATAGATGTATCTATAGATAAAAAATATTTTTCTTGTACTGTGTGAAAAATGTATTAGAAACCCTCATAATACCCCAATGCTAGTGTTTTCCACAAGGAAATATTTCAGCTCATAGAAATTATTGTATTGCTTGCCTTGAAGTCCAGAGATAAATTATATTTTCAGTCTTCTGGTGTATTTAGATAAATGTGTAACACATGGGAGATAAGTACATTGCTTGCTTGTGGAGGAGAGTCTATGCCTTTTGGTCTTTTTGTACTTGTATATTCAGCAAGTTATAAAAAGTTAGGTTTATTTTGAGCACTGTGATTAAAATTGTGGTTAGACAATTTTAAAGTGGTATACTAGCATAATAATGTGTTAACTATATTGTTGTGCCACAGAAACTGCACTAGAGGTATGGTGCCATTCTTCTTACTGTTAGCAATTGTGCAAATTTGGCTCAATTTAAATATATGTAATGATTTTCGTTATAAACAACCACCAGATTTAGATGTTTTGTTTTGTTTCAATGTGCATTTTTAAAATAATCTCCAGCATGTGGGGTTATGCATGTCTAAGGAAGAGGAAACTTTTGACAGAAGAGTTTTTAAAACACTTCTGAATAGCATAAAAGGTAGTTCAGGTTAAATACTGATGATACTGTGGTTTTATTTGTGGATTTAGAATTCAATCCTGAAATCACAAATAAGGAAGCCTGGAATAACGTCATGAAGAAATTGCTGGGGCCTTGGCCTTTGTTTCAGTAATTCCAGGCATCATCCGGTGTAGGTGTTTTTATGCTTCCACTAGCCATTTTCCTTTTCCAAATATCTTAGGTATTCACTCTGTGTGTTGTCATGCATTTCCCTTCCAACCCACACCCATTCAGAAAGCCCTCAGTTCAGATGTTCTGTTTCTTTTTGAGCAGGCAATCACATAATAGCATTACCACACTTAGTTCCACTCAGGGAGTTCTGAGGCTGCCTCTGCTCTCAGAGATGGTTTTCTCTTTCTGGCTTTTGCACTTGTTAACACATCACTGAACTACATTAATAAGGTACCATGGGAATATCGGTTTTATAATTTTTGTGTGGATACTGATTTATGGTTCCAGAAATACCTGCTCAAGAGCGTACATGAGCATAGAATTTGCAGTATCAGTAACAGTATACATTGAAATTGATGGGTTTGAAACTTTACCAAACTAGAAGTATTTTTTATGATGTAAATGTCTTAAATGGAAACACTTTTTCTTTTATTAAATCTATTATAAATATGATAAACCATTTCTCATTACATTTTCTAGTATATCCTTTTGCATCTAAAACTCTACAGGGATCTTCCTTACTTTGCTGCCTAGAAAGCCTAATTCATATTAGCCCAGTTATTCTGCGCATTGCACTGATTCATGTCTTGCTAACTGGTAACCTTGCTGGATGATTATATTCCACTCTGATTCAAAGGTTTCTGTTCCTGTGCTGAAGGCTTTGGACACAATTGCCATGTTGACAGATGATGCTATGATTGCAACATTGAGTAACAAGCGACTGCCCAGTGATAGGATGTGAGCAGAAACGGTCACTCTTCTAGCAAACTGTGAGTGCTGCCCTCTGATGATAGATCCCCAGCAACAGGGAATTAAATGGATAAAGAATAAATATGGAGCTGATCTTAATGTTGTACGTTGAGGACAGGAAGGGTATGTGCATGCTGAAGAACTGACTTTCACATTTTACTGCCCTCAAGTTCCTTAATTTTTGTAAGGGACTGGTGTTTGTTGGAATGCATTTACTTGTACACTTGAAATATTACAACACCACTGCTTATTCATCCATATCATTATTTCCCATTTAAAATGGCTCTTGAAAGGGGACCTTTTTAATGCTGTTTTCAAGCATTGAGAAGAAAACAGAGTGGAAGATGAAATGCTCTTCTTGTGAGGGGCAAAGCAATTTTTCAATAGGTAAGGTGCAAAGCCTGATGCTATTACCTTACTTATGCTGTCCAATTTAGTCAGCAGAACACAGCAAATGGATCTTACAGAGGGAAAGATTCAATCCAGTGTATGGCATCCAAGGCAAAATGCAGTATCAGGTCCTTTCCTAGTAAACAAATATAGTTTTGATTCTCATTGCTATTACTGAATTATATGTAAATTGATAGCTCTTGCAGGTAATTAATTTGTCCATATCTTTTCTCATGTTTACTTTTATATAGGAAGCCAAGTAAATAAGATTTAACTGCTCCATTTCAAAGGGCTACCTAAGTTTATTTTACTGAATTCCAGATGTAACACATGATTACACAGCATAGTAAATGGTCAGAGTAATGCACTTACTTTTTAAACAGATGTTAACCATTTAACCTGTCTGCTCCTCTGAATGAGCTCTTTTCTGTTATGCCCTCTACCTCTCTGTGAAGCTATATTGTCTGCTTACTTATCCTTCCACTATTATCTACTTTCTTCTCAGTGCCTATTGAGGCAGAGTTCTCCCAAGTCATTTAGATTCTAACCCTTCAAGAAAGTATTTATTGCTTAGATGAGAATATACCAAAAGCTGTAACACAAGGAAAAAAATGAAAAATAAAAATAAAATGAAAGCTGAAAGATACATGTTCTCCCTCAACCTCTGTCTGTAATTCTAATGTCTTCAGTGTGGAGCTATACCCTGGTATTTGCTTATAAGAAAAGCCCCAGCAATATATTTTGTTTAATATGAGGACTAGCAAGAGCATAGGTAAAAAGAATTTGAATTCAAAACTGTCAAACCCTTAACCACTGGGAAATTACTTGTAAACAGTTTTGCATGTAACCATGTTCTTTTAGAAAAACTCATATAAGAGAAATCTTTCTATAACTAGCATTCATCTAATATTTGAGGGAGTTTTTTATTTCTCATATTAAGTTTTCTGAAGACCATTGAAAGAGCTTTGGCTTGTGGAGAGACTGCACTAATCAAAAACATATGTGAAACTATTGATACCATACTTTCATTGAAGACATACAGTTAAAAAGGGAAAGTAATTACTTGAGTAATCAGAATTTTGCTGTGACAACAGAATCTACATTTCCTTGATTGCCATATTTTGCTTACTGTTTCATAACCCTTCATGAAGTTCTTTTTAAAATGCAATGGTTGAAAACTGATGATGAGTAGGTATTAAAATGTTAGCATCTGTATCTGATTAGATAACAAAATTCTCTTCCCAGTTCACAAGTTTGGCTTGAATACAATATAGACATGCATGTGAGTTTCTCAGCCCAAAGTGAAAATCTTTTTTATTTTACTTCAAAAAAGGAACAAAATAGAAAGAAGTACATATTATAATTTGGCTCAAAAGAAAATAAATTATTTCATTTCCATGTTATGCATCTTCAGCAAAAAGAAAGTGTTGGAAATGGTTGAATCTAACCTGATTTAGATTTAACAATATAAGGTTTTCCAGCTTTAATAACAGCTTAAGAAAACTGTGCTTCTACTTTGCAGTTTGTTGCTGGTTTCTGAACCACTCTGTGAAACACTGAAACCAAATCAATGAACTGGTTTTAAATATGAACAATACAGGACAAAAATAAGCAAGCTAGAGAGGGGGCTCTTTCCATCAGTATTGCTGCCAACATGCCATGCATCAAACCACTCCATTTGACAGTGTTCACAAGTCCATTGAGACAGATGTAATTGTGGTGTTAGTGACCTAGTCTGCTAGCATCAAAACTCTAGTGTCCTATTTCTCATGCAGCTACTCCACATACCCAAGTGCAGGGGCTGTTCTGATCTCTCCCTCCCAATGGAAGGCCTTACAACATTGATGCCTGTGTGAGCTCCACCTCAGAGGTCTGTAGCTGGGCATTCATGTGGGAAATTCAGATTTGAATTTGGTAATGCAAGGCTGAATTAGTGTTTTCCCTGTTCTGACACTGCAGTGGTAAGAGTGGTGGGATTGGTAGATGGTACAAGGGAGAGTAACGTTATGTTCTGACCTTTTGTGTGTGATGTTGAATATGATGTTTATTCTGAGGAAAGTCAGAGAAGTATTTCTGGATGAGTGTCAAATGTCATTCAAAGAGCATTTAGAGTGCTTCCATAGTTTCAGGTTTTTAAAAGAGAAAAAAAAAGAAAGGTGAAATAAAAATTATATCTAGTTTTGGACAGATTACCCAAGCTATCACAGCCTCCTTCCCTGCCATGCTTCAGGCATTGGTGCCTGCGCAGTAAATCTAAGCAATACACAACAGCTCAAATCTTCTTGCACACATGAAACTCCAGGAAGATGCGCTTTTTTCCTGCACTATGGCATCTTGAAATGATTCCTCTGTGTTACATTTTTCTGCAGTGCTATTTGGAGTACTTCAGAGTAAGTAGATTGCTTTTAGTATTTGTAGTAAAAAAACTCTACTGAAAATTGGAATTATACTGGTCTAAAAGAGAGATCAGAAGTTGTGCAGGGTAACAGTTCCTTAAAACATGAGAAGGATATAAATCAATAAAAAGAAGTTGGATTGAAAAGAAGAAGTATCACAATATAATTCTGCATTTACTTAGCCAAGATTTCCATATAGCACAACAGAGCTGTACAAACAAGCACAAATATATGGAGCTATTCAAACATAGGTTCTTCTGGTTAATATTTTAAGAGCTGCTATATGACCTAGCATTCTGTGGCTCAATGATGATGAGGCAGGTCTTCTTTGTGGGGCACTAATAATATATATATTCCTTTATTAACAAATAAGTAGAGTTTTCCTTGTTATGGATTAAATTTTGTTATTTGTTTATTTTACTAGTTGTGTTAGGTACCTTGATTTTTTTTTTTTGTTTTTTTTTTTTGTTTTTGTCCTAATTAAGAAAGACTATAAAGGTTTTTGTGATAGATATGATGCAGTTCAGCAGCTGAAGTTCATTAATAATTGGAATGTTGCAGAGTATGAAGTAATGAATACTAATTGCTCCTTTCATGTCTGACAGCACCCTGTAGACCAATACATCAGCCCAGACTTTAATTTGGTTCTAGTTATGGTTTCATCAATAGTACATTAATTCTGTTTTTGAAAAGATACACAGTTGAACCTGACCCACACAGTAGATACCGCTGTCATAAAATGGCCACATACTGACAACAACTGGATAATTACAAATAATTAAATCCACTGAGCTTCAGACAATCCTAATTTTAAGTAAAATGTATCTTATCATATCAATCGACAGGAAGCATAGCAAGGGAGATTTATCAACCTGTGCTTCTTCCGAAGCAAATTTACTAGCTGCATCTTAGAGAACTTACTGATCTGTGAAGCAGCTTCATAAAAGCATCTCTCTCCTTCCTTGTTTGCCAAGATTGCTCTTACGTTGGACTCGTCAATATTCTGTAATGTCATATTCTGATTTTTTTTTTTCTGAGTAAAACCTGCAAAAAAATTCTCATCTTCAAAGAACTTCAAATACACATACATATTTATTTTCCTCAAAACATGAGTGATCATAGGCTGAAATACAGGTACTTGTTACCTGAAAATCAGAGTTCTTGTTTACTGCTTTAGTATATATTGAGAAGCCGAACAAGCTTAGGTGTTCAAATTTAGATTTTTTAAAGTTTTGATTTTGTAGCTGCCAACCTGCTCAGTGTGCCTTTAATACACTTTAAACTGTGACCTCACGTTCAAAATGCTTTAGAATATTTTAAGAAGAGGGGGAAAAGACAAAAGAGAATAAAATAATTTTAAAAAAATATTGGTTATATTATACAGCTTTATACAAGCATAAAAGTCACAATAAAAAAAGTGAGTAAAATTTGGATGCAACTTAGCATTGTATACAAAAATGATTCAAAATGTATGTACTTAGATTTGCTGAAGCAAATGAGCCAAATAAACAGGTGCCAGTTCTGTACGGTGCTGGGTTTTGGTCCTTGACTGCTCCAAGAGGAATGATGCCATTGAATACATTTGGTACAGATAGGCTGTAATATTTGAGGATTATCTGTGTGTTTCCTATCCCCCCAGCACTACTGTTTTGGAGATCACTGGATATGAGCATTAATTATAATAAATCAATTTCATTTTGACTCATAGGAAAGCAGATAGAGGAATAAATCCACTGTTCAGAAGGCCCCTATTTGCATTCACTGAACTGTTATACCTGCTCAAATCCTTTGCACATTCACAAGGTGGTAGTCCACCTCATCAGTTGCAAGATTAGCTTATTACAAGATTCTTTAAAATGCCTTGAAATTTGATTTATGTGCAAATGTAGCTTGTATGAACAAGTTTCCATTCTTATGAGGCATGACTATTATTCATGAAACAGCAAGACAATCCACTCTGTTTCTCCACAGGGAGAAGCTTTCCTTGCCTTGAATGTCTCGCCAGCTGTGCAACTTTAAGGCAGTGCTTTTTCCACTGAACTAGTTTGACCAGCTTGCACCATTTGCCTACTGAGATTGCCTAGTAACAGCTCCATTCTGCACTTGTTTCCACTCAATTTATTCAACTTCATTCTCTACATTACTTGTTGGATTTTGCAAGTTGGTTCCAGAAGCTTTTAATTTTAAGCAGCAGGAACTGAAAGAAGGTTTCTTTGGAAAATGTGTTTATCCCTCTTTCTTCACACTGAAAAAATATTGTTTTCCTTTCTTTTTCTGTCCAAAATTTTATCACTTCTTTTTATTCTTGCTGAGCTTATAGAAAACTTTTAGCTATGGGGAGCTACCCTACTGTCTGCCATTTAGAGTCATGGAATATTTTGGAGAACATCTGCCTTGAAAGGTAGTCCTTTTGATTTTGAGTTGCATTAAAGTATCTGTTAAGAAAAGCTTTTGTATAAACTATTGTGGCATTTCATGTCATGTTCCTGTACTCAGTATTTTTTTTGTCTTCATGTCTTTGAAAGACCTAGGCAATGTTTCGTTAGGCAGCACATATGCAAAAGAAAAGCAGGTCTTTGTGCTGATAACTCAGATTTTGACAGATCAAACAAGATGTTCCACTACTCCCAGACTTCTCATAGCTGAGAGTTTAATACTTGTGTTAGCTTCTGGAATGTGTTTGGTTTTATTATTAGTTTTTGCTAAACATTTGGTATTCGTCAAAATGCATACAGGATTTTTGAACTGCTTTGTGATTCCCTTATTTCAAGGTCTACAAAACTTTCAACAGAAAATAAAACTAAGAACGTGTGGGGATCAATCTTTCTTTAATTTGCTGTGTATGTTCTTAAATAACAGGGAGATAGAACTCACACAAAAGAAGCTCTGTTTTCTCCTGGGTAGAATGATGCATTAATTCAGTCTATTCCGTCTGCCTCTGCTAGTGGAATGAAGAAATGAAGATTATGTAGAAAAATCACCAAAGTAGAACTTGTCTTTAGCAACTCCTTTGGTGACCTTTTCTTTACATATATAAATATTCCTTCTATCATGGTCCATAAATAGTGCCTACGTCTGCTACATTTCTTCAGAGTTAACCTCTAAATAGATACATTTCAGTGGGGGAAAAAAAAAAATGAAGCCATTCTACTAGGTTTCCCCACCTCTATGTTTGTCTCTGTTGCTTATCCTCCATGAACCGTGTAAAAGCAATAAAAAACATTTATTTTTCCCAGATCTGTAATTAACAGAAAACCTAGAACAGCTGCAGTAATAACACCCATTAAGTCATTCTGTAGATTTTGCCTTTCATAGATGATAATCACAGAAATTGGTAATTTATTGCTCCTGGGAATTGAACCCATAAAGAACTTGAATCCAGAACTCTAAAGCTAATTATGTTGCCACATAGACCTTCTGAAACACAGTGTGACTTCCTTAGCGAGGGTTTTTCCACTGACAAAGCAAACTGAAAAACTTGTCCTGTGTCAGATCTCTGTCTCTTGTCTCTCTGCATATGCATTGAAAGCTAGGCAGAATTTCTGCCTGTGTGTCAAGCTCTACTGATAGGTTCCTTTCAGCTGTAGTCCATTTTGAAGGCTGTGGAGAGACGACAGTATCAGAATTGAAATCCATGTGCACATCTGGAAGGTTAATTCATGTCCAGCTGAAAAAGGTTGTATTGTCTGAAGGACATGACTGCACGACTAAATTATTTCATAATTATACAAGCATAAGCCAGGAAAACTCATCTACAGTAGCTTGCATGGCAGTACTCTGTAAGATACACACCTGATACTGAGTTATGTAGAGTCATAGGTTTCCTAGAACTAGGCATAGTAGGCTACTTTTTAGGACTTCATTTGTAGTATACCACAAGTGACTGTCTCTTCTTCCTGATCCTTGGTGAAATGCAGAAGTGGTTTCAGCATATCATTTCATCTAGCCTGTGTCTTCTGGCTAAGGGGATGTCAGAAGCAGGCAAGGATGCTAAGAGCTGAAATATATGTTCCTGACTTAAAATTTGTACAGAAAATACTTTTATTCATGTTCTGATGTGAATTTCATTTCATGAATTGCATTTTAAGTGTTTAGTATCTATACTATCACAATCACCTTCAAGATTGATTTAACTTAACAAACAGCAATTTAAATTTTCTGAAAAGGGTTTGTGTCTACCTATGTTCCATTGTATAAATGTTCTACTGACTTCTTTTAAACAGATTTTTTTTGCTAATGTTTGGATATTCTTTTATGGCAGAGAGCATTCAAAGTCATTGCTGTACATAAAATAGAGTACTTGTGCTCATGTGTAACAGGCAATGGCTGAAGACTGGCATACTGCTCACTGTGTAAGCAGATGACAGAAAGTTGTGGCACCTGCTCTGTAGCACACACTGCAGTCTATAAGTAATCTTTCCATTTTTTTAGGTGCTGAGCCATAGGAGTAGGAAATACTACAACTATTTCAGCAGTAGTAGTGTTGCTGTATGGGACAGGCTGACAACTCTCACGGAAGGCAGGGGGTCAGGAAATGACATGTCTAGAGTAAGGCACTGTGTTCAGTGAATAAAAAGTGAACCTGGTATAATTCATTCTTTCACCCAGCAAATACTTGGTTTGGAACACAACATTTAGCAGATGGCCTTAAAATTGATTTTTGTCATTTCAGTCACCAGCCTTTTTCTCTCCTCTACTTCCTACCAGTTTGTTTTATATATATATATATACACACACATCTGGTTAGTTTTTTAGGATTTACTACTAAAGTGTTTCAAAAGATGGAAAAGCCAGTTATATTTAAGGAAATAACTGTTAGTTCGTACAATCATTTCATTAAGGGTTGTTTGAAAACTTTCCTAAGTTTGTGGTAAGCAATGAAGATAGACATTTACCCCTAAGCTTCAGACTCTTCAGTACCACAGTGAATAATCTACTGGTGTCTGCTGAATATGCAAATGAACTGATGCAAATTAAGAAATGGTTTGTGTATTCTTCATAGAATTTGGTGTGTTTTAACCATTGTTATTTTGTTTCTTAAGCTGCAGGCACATAAATTTTGGGTTGTATCCACTGTCATGCAGTGTCCACCTTTTGTAAGCTATTTATGTTTTTTTACATTCACCAAGATCTCCTCTCACATGCATTTTATTCCTTCCCAGATACATGAAGATTGAAAGCAAAGAATATGAATTCTACAAGAATTTTGATCTCATCCTTAACACTACACTGGCTAACAATCTCAACAAGCCAGAACTGCTGACTTAGACCATCCTCATTAATTTCACTGTCACTGGGGATGGGCTAGAAGACCGGCTGTTGGCTGAGACTGTCAGCGCTGAAAGGCCAGACTTAGAAAAATGTAAGGTAAAGACTGTATTTTGACCTGTCCATTGCCCCTCCTGAGATTTTGAGACTAGTATTAATGTGCCTGTTTGGATCTGCTGTACAGTAACTTGTTAGTAACCCATATATTAGAAAGATTTTAAGGACCAGATTCTGCAACGTGTAGTAGGTACTTTTACTGATTTGCTCAAATCCATGCTTCCAGAGGGTTAGGCTTGACCTAAAGCTCTGCTAGAAATTAAATTTATCATGAGCTTATTCTTACATTTCTCTCTACTGTTTGGTTTGCTCTGTGCATTGTATTTAATTTACAGTGCAGGACTAAAGCTCTCTGCCGTGCTTTGTGCTTCAGTGACCTTGAGACAATAAGAGTGAATAAAATTTCACGCCAGTCCATAAGCAGGTATGATGGCACTATTAGGACCTGGGGCACTTGATTAATAGATCATAATTTATTCCTGCAAAGATGCAGTTCTCTGGCTGCTGCAGGCATGCCAGTGTATGGTAACTTATGAAGAGAAACACTTTTATAGCTGGTTATAGAAAGGACTTTGATCAGACTGTGATCTATGAGATAAAAAATGAAAAACGAAACCAAACCAAACACTTAAGGGTGTGAAAATAAGTTAAGAACACTTCCTGTTTCTCTAGTGTGTCTTTCCAGCTGTCTCACGTAATTTACTAGCCTCCTCCACAAAGATTTGCTACACTTCTTTGAGGTACTGCTGCTTCATGCAAAGGTAAGCTGGGTCAGAGAGGTTTAATTACCCTTTGCAGACTGAAAGCCATATACTTGAGAACATGATCTGAAAGCCATGCTCCTCTGTATCTGTATGTTACTCTACATGGGGCTGTATGCTTACAGCGCCTGTATCACCAGGTTTGGTGTGAGGGTCAGAGTCTGATGGAGCTATGAGTCTATTTAACTGTCAGAAGGTCAGGCCAGCAGACCTGACTGTGACCAATGCTTTCTCACACTGCTTGCTGATGAAGTGGGGTTTTCCAGCCTTGTGCTATTGTTGGTTTTCTCAGCTGCCACATAGACTATCACTTTCGATCTCTGGTAGGAGAGCAGTCCTTTCATGCGGTCTGAGGAGGAAGGAGGCTAAGAGAGACCTAGAGTGCCCGTCTGCAGTGACCTTGACCATCTCTCCTTGGGTGTCTCAGAACCTTAGTTCTAGTGTTTTGGGACAGAAGATAAGCTGTCTCTTTCAGAAATTAAATCAAATTATGTAATTAAACAGAAAATGTAGCTCACAAATGGTATAAATCAGAATTTCTGACTGTGGTTGTTTAAATGCAATGTTTTCATTCCCTCTGTTAGTCCATCCTGGCCAAGCAGCAGAATTTCAAGACTGAGCTCAGGCCCCTGGGAGATGGCATGCTGCTCAGCCTGTCAGCTTCCCAGGGCAGCTTCTTAGCCAACAGTGAACTTGCATCAACAAGTTCAAATCAATGTCAACTGCAGCAGAAATACAGCACAAGATAGTAACAGTGGAGGTATTTTTAACCACTTGAAGTCACCTGTAAGATGTGTGTTAATAATTATTTTAATGAAGCATTTCTATAAGCTAAGAAGAGTCAAATCTGTCTCTGTACAGCAAGGGCTGTCCACCCACTTATTCAGAGTTCCATACTTACGGTATGTACTTGTCACATATTCATGGGTGTTTTTCTTTTTGACTTGAGTGCTTGAGACAGAACTCATAAAAGAATTACCAGCATGGAATATGAACAAATGTGTTCATATATGACTACCATAATTTCACAGGTAAACAGGCATATTGCTGCAGAAAACAGTTGTTCTCTAATGTTTGTCTAAGATAAGAAGCTTGATTACCTTAAATATTTGCTACTCTGTGAAAAAAAATGTCAGTTTTCTAGAGTACATCCATATGCATTTTTGTATGACAGGAAAATGTTGGTAATTGTGTGGGACAATAGTGGTGCACTAAAAACTAAACACAATTGTCATCCTATAGAAAGCTGAAGCCAAAGAAAGTGAAGCTCAAATTAATGTGACAAGAGAGCACTACAGACCAACACCTATAAGAGTGTCCATTCTTACTTTGTTAGTAGCAGCCTGGGCAGCTCAAACCCCATCTACCAGTTTTCACTGATGGTAAAAGTTTATCATCTTGCTGTATTTGGTTTCAAAGTGCAAGGAATAGAATTCCACTTCCAGCAGTGATGTCTGATATATTAGTTATTGCTTGTATCAGATATTTACATTTTCAGGTCTGTGTGTCTGACAAAGGGGAACATGATGTGACCTCCTGCTGGTCCATAATGCAGTATATTTCCACAGATGTCTTTGTTAACTGTCTTTATGCTGACCGTGCTTTCTGACTGCTCTTGCAAAGTTTACTTTCCTTACATTAAGTCATCCAATAGGATCAGGTAGGAAGAGTTTTGAGAGATTCTGAATTCCCTGTGGCAAATCTACCAAATGATCTAATGCAATGAGGAAGGGAGATCTCCCACTGCAAAATTAGCAGTTTGCTTAAGTGAAAGGTTCTGCCTACTGGGCTAAATAAGGCAGCAGAATACTGGCATTCGCAGCACCCACCACTGGTTTGTGGAAAGCTTCCTCAAAAGCCTCTTGGCAGAAGTGCTTTGCATTTTAGATTGCTTATGACAGCTCTTCTTAGAAGCCTGCAGTCAGCTTATCTTACAGGTAAAAAAAGAAAAAAAAGCAGAATTCAAATAAATTAAAACAATTGTCCTTTTTTTCAGGCCTTCAATGCAGTCTCCCACAAATTAAGCAGGCTGAAAAATCAGGGGATATTCAGTGTCGTATCTCTAACCTGACAGAAGCTGCCCGATAGTTAGCCTTTCTTTTCACCAGCTCAGTTCCTTAGCCCAAACACCTTTTCAGGTGACGAAACACTTTCAGATTGATGATGTTGATATTTACTGGCTTTGTTGTTTCTTCATTAGACTGTAGCACCTCTTCCCAAACAAGTTATCTTATTACCTTGTAGCTGTGCAGTTCTTCACACCATGTGACCTGCTTGGGTACCAGTAATAACTGCAGAAATTCCAAAGATGTTTTTATGTGATTCTTTTGATTTAAAATGCTGCAGTCACTTCACAAAGCTACACTGATGGTAAATGGCATGACTTACCTGCTTTTGGTTGGATCCTTAGGGTTGAAACTGATCTGGCATGTAAAGTGAAGAAATCAGTATCCATACCACATTCAGGGTGTTATTTTTCTTTTTAACTTTAGTATCCCTATGCTCTGGAAAAAAAAAGAAAAAGAAACAGGGCTCAGTTGTACTGGGGTCAGATTTTACCCTGCTCCAAAAGAGGTGATATCACAGAGATGGTTGCTATCTCTGTTACTACAGAGGTAGGAATCAAACTAGAAACCAACAATTTGGGAAGAAGGCAAAAAATTGAAGAATCTGATTTGAAGGGGGATAGAAAAAATTAAATGACTGTACACAGTATGTAAAATGGAGTAAAAATTAGATAGAAATGTCTGGAAGAGAAAAGAGAAAAAAGGGGAAGGGAGAGACAAAACTGGTGATGACTTCTATGCATCATGATACAGATGGATTTACTCATATCACTGAGCTTTGTAGTACTGTGCTGCTTAAATGCTGGGGGTTTTTTGTAGCAGTGGTACTAGGATCATAAAGAATGGAAATCTGTACAGCAACTGAAAAGTTAACTCAATCCCAATTACAGGGTACACAGAAAACAGAGTAAAGGGCACAATAAACTTCTGATTTATTAAATATATTTTTAATTGGAAAGAGAGTAGGCTTTTGATAGATGAAGATATTTATGTCAAAAAGGAAAGAAAATATATGGTATCATGGCAAAGGTGTGTGTTTTTCTCACTATATATGGTTAAAGTGACAAAACCCTAAAAATATCTCATAGAAACCTGGAGTTTTCTACGGTATACATACAGCTCATGTGCTGGAACTGATTCAGTGTAAAACAACCCCCCCAAAAAACAAACAAACCCAAAAAACCCCAATAACAAAACCCACTGTGGATTAGCAAATTTCCCAAAAGCTTTGTGAAAACTTGCAGTCTGAAGAGGCTTAGAATACTGATAGAAACAGCTGTGCACTTATTTATTCTTCTTTCTATCTTCCGAGACAGGAAAAGAGGACATAGAGATAATTAGGGGGATTCAGAAATCTGTACTTTTTCAGTAGCATTATCATAAAATAATTGTAACTAGATCTGTCTCAGGCTAACTTCAGTGTGAAAGGTTTACATATTTATGTTTGTTTGTTCCCACAAGCTAAAAAAAAATAGCTGTTGTTGGCTAGCTCATCTTAAAATTTCAGTGAATTTGTCTTTCAGTACGTAAATGTATTATCATGTTTAAAATATATCGTGTGTGTATGATGGCTTGGCTTCATGAGTGAAGATTTGGGAAGGGCTTTAACCACTCTTACTACAGGCATGATGACCAAGGGCATGTGGGATATGCAAATCTGGTTGGAAAAAAGGGTGCTTAGGCAATCAGGAAGTGTCTGACCATGACTGTCATCTTCTGAGTAATCTCAAGCTACCCATGCACTGGTCTGCCCGCATGCAAGGTTGGATCTGCACCTTGTTACCTACCGTTTTGACCCTCACCTGTCCATATCGACACAACACTGTAACTGCAGTAGGAAAGAATAATTGGTTACTGTGCTATTTTAATTTAGTGATGTGGTGAATACCTACTTTTAATGAGTCCTTGATTTGTGTCAGTTTTGCTGGTTACTGATACTATGCAAATGTCAACATAATGCCAAAATATATCTTCCCTTAAGAAGTTGATTATTTCATATGGTGTCCAGTATAAACTCCAGCTGAATGATGTTAATGTATCATGGAAACACGATAGATTAACAGTAACAATTAAAAAAACTTTGAATGTAAACCAGAATAAATTGTCTATTTTAATAATTTATCTGATTCTTTTATCTGCAGCTTTAGCTAAGAAGCAGAATTGTGAAATTTTTCTCAGGCCTTAATGAATTATCAATAACATATCAATAGTTCTTAAGTCATACAGA
Organism: Agapornis canus; assembly: GCA_036873685.1. Lineage (NCBI taxonomy): Eukaryota > Metazoa > Chordata > Aves > Psittaciformes > Psittacidae > Agapornis > Agapornis canus. Next base: position 36,571 of record JBAFWW010002125.1, read on the forward strand.
GTAGTAAAACCAAACAATGTATAAAATAAAGAGAATATAAGAATCTGTCATTCAAAGTAAGTTAGTAAACTGGACTCTAGATGGCTCTTTAGAAATTACATAAAATCATGAGTCCTTTCAGTGAAACAAATAGCCCACATTGGTACAGAACTAGGGGTAGGAGGAGAAAAGAAAAATAAACAAAAGGATAGAGAAAAAGACTTGTCAAAACATAAGACAAAACCATTTTCCCCAAAAAGCTCATATTAACTCATTTTTTTTCCGATACTATGCTAGGTATTTCAAGAGTGAGCAGTATAATTGTTGTGAGAGATTCCAAACAAAACTCTTAATTCAACTTCAACTAGAGCCATTATCTCAGAATATAAGGAGAAAAATAACACATATTAGATGGTTGCTGGAGATAGCTTGCTCATAATTTTTTCCCAGTATTTCTTGTCCATATATTTTTTGTACAGATTAGGAAGTCTGAAATGTGGATTTCAAACCACCATGCTCTTAATGCCAAGTATGGGACTAATACCTTTACAGGAGAAAGAAATTTTGCTGGTTAACTGCACATTTTCTAGCATGCTAATAACTCCTATTTACTACTATTCTACTTCTATTTGCTATTCTACTAATATTTACATCTACTTCTACTAAAGCCATCTAGAGTTTCCTGAACTTACCCTTATTTAAAAATCATTTTAATACTTTGAGTGCAATTTTCTACAGCGTGGCTTTTGAAATAATTACTGGAGCTAGTTTTACTGGTTATTTCATCTTCTTCTTCTTCTCCATATTTCCATTATGCTTTACAGCAGAGACAACCTGGTTTTTTCAGACCAATGAAATATTTTCATTCCTCTCTTTGCCTGCAATTGCTCGTGTGCAGTAACATTTTCCTTTTCTTGACTGCTACTCAGAGGTACTACCACTGTTGCTGGTGGGCTTGGCCTTTGCAATGGTGGGTCTGTCTTGGACCCACTGGCATTGGCTCAACTGAACATAAGGGAAGCTTCCAGCAGCTTCTGGTAGCTCCCCCACTACTAAAACCTTGCAATGCAAAACCAACACTTATGACAATACAAAATACCAGGAAAGATTTCTGAAGACGAGTTGATCAATTTACAGTTGATTTAATGCTAGGTGTTTATTATTTTGAAAATTTAAATAATGAACAGATGATGTTTGACAAGTTGTTGGTTCAGTTGAGTTTTATTTTGGTGGGATAGGACATTCTTCAAACTGTTTTATTCAAAAGAAATGTAATGCAGTTTGTAAAATAATGCCCTTAAAATGAGTGCTCAGGACATCTTTCATTGCCTTCTTAGAACTGTTTTTCACCTAGCCAGTGAAAAAAGATCATGCTGCATTTAGTGGGGGTCACAGCTTTCATTATTTGGCAAGTACAGTAATTTGGGAAGGCAGATGACTGAAGCTTCCTTTTAATTGTTAAATGTTTTGCCTCATCTTATAAAGACAAAGGAGAAGTACTTCTCTCTTCCACATCACTTACCTCAATGATCACTTAAGCATAAAATTAGAGAAAAGAGAAGAAATCAAGGATGCTGTCAACTCCTAAGCACTATGCTAATGAAATCACTAGCTTCTGCATATGCTTTTTGCATAAAATTGTCTCCAAGTCTTCAATTACTTTTCCAACACAGTTCTTCTGACATTATTCTTTCATTAAATCATTGCCTGGTTAATTGTATGCTATTGATGATAACAATTCATTGATGCTCTATTTTCTTTTTATCAAGTAAAAGGTCACATCAACTGAAACCTGTTATTAAGCAAATAGCAAAGAAATTGAAAGCAGTAATAATAGTCTCTGCCTGCATACACAAGGTTGTTGATGAAAAGAAGGTGGAAATACACATTTAAAACTAAACCATGTAAAAATATTGCAATATATGAAGAAAATATTATATGATGAAATGCTCTGTTTATACATAAAAAGAAGCAGAACTGAATTTATAACAATAATTAAAACTATAAATGATGCCTTTGGATAAAAAAATATATTATTGTTAGCTGCCATATTTTTATATTGATAACTGTTGATAAATTACCTTAGGAACTCATTTTTGTTTATAAATAAATCAGCTTATAATTGTCTTAAATGACGTGCTCCTTAGGGAATTTTGTTTGGAGCTTGAATATAATATTATAAACTCATAAGCATAGGGGACATTTTACTCTTTACTTCTCAATTATCTGTCCTTAACAGTTGTCTGACACTGTCATAAATACACAAGTTTGAAAACAGAGAAGGTAATAGACCTTAAGGAAAACAAGTTACACAGCAGAACTGTCAGGTGATGTCAGACACATAGTGTTCCCCAGCAGTTCATAAAAAGTCAAAAGAAAAATTTTGTTACAGATAGACAGAGGCAAACACCTTTCTTAGAAAATATGGAAAACTGAGAATCTGGGGGTAAAAAATTATGAGATGAAGACAGTGTGTTTATTACCCTTTGTTTGGTTCAAACAGTGCTGAACTTTCTGGAAAATAAAAGACTACCTCTCAACCTAAGAATAAATTAGACATTCCAATTGAAAATGACAAAAAGAAAAGTTTGAGTTTTCCTGCTTTGTATTTTTCCATAATATGAACACTTCAGAATTAATTCATTCAGAAATTAATCTAGAAAATATTTTAGTGTCAATAAAGACGTATTCATTTATTTTTATTACATAAAAAAATGACAGCCAAATTACTTCATCTAGTTCTCCCCTAGATACCTATTCTATTGTGCAGCTCTTATTATTATCTGAGCAATTCACAGTCTTGAATGTATTTATAGTCATAATAACTCTCTATGGTAGTGAAATAGTACTGGTATGTACAGAGGGACAGCACCAAAAAGGGGTCATAGCCCAGAAATATTTATTACTGAGTGGAATTTGCATGCCTGAGTCAAGCATCTAACAGCTCTGTACATTAAAAGGCAAGAATTACATGCCAAGAAAAGATACCTGCAATCTCCAGCATACTGAAGAGAGAACAACAAAAGCAGCTAACAATTAACACCGAAAGTCTGAACAAAATTATCTCCAACAAGATTATTTTTTTTTAATTTTGTCCAAAACTTATTCATGTTAAAAAAAGACCAAAAACCAAAATAAAAAATAAAAGAAAAAAAAACAAACAAACCTTCTTAACTCTGGGGTTAAGCTCCTATTTACCTAGAATATTACCTCACAATCAGTCTTGCTGAAAATATGATCCCTCCAAGCCAGTAGAAGTTGCAAGGGAGAAAGTTGCTCATGTTTCAAAATGAAAAGAGATGGCTGAAGATAGAAAACCTAGATTCCTGTCTGTGTCCCTAAGTTTCTCTCTCTTTCTTACAGCATATATAAAATGTATAAATACTTTAGGGAGACAGGGCTGCTGCTACAGATTCCCTGCCTCCCCTGTGTGTATTCTTACATGGGTTTACCTACTGAGGTATGATTTGATTAAATGAAATTATGGGTCTTCCAAACCTGAGCTGATCAATTCACTCAGGGCTCCTGGGCACCTTTGCAGAATTGCCAGTCCCACTCTGCTGGCTGATGCTTCTCTGCCCTGGCAGCGTTTAAAAAAAAAATCAAAATTAAGAAGCATTTGTGACCAATAATTATTTATATGATTGTTTAAGTGGTGTCCTCCTGGGCTCCAAATGTTGAACTGATAGGCCATTAGATGCATAGTTATGCTATGATCTATACTGAATATGAAGAATGCTCCTTTCCCTATGTGAACTCTGCTCTTGAAGACGAGAGTGTGAGGTGGCAATCATAAGAACAGCCACACTGGGTTAGTTCAACAGTGGTGTATTAATTTCCAGAAGTACAGCAGCAAATTCTTAAGGGTAAGTATGTTATAATGTCATTTTATTCCTCATGAAAGTGAGTGTTTTCTTGGCTTGGGTGCTAAGAATGCATTTTACCAAGTTATCTATCCAGCTAACATCTCCTCAAGAATCTTGGGATGTTCTCAATCTCTTCCTCCACTCTTCAGCTGGATCCAGTACAGAGACTGAAATGTTCCTTACCTGATGGTGGTACAGACTGCCACTGCTTACCGCTATAGTGTCTATGGCAGTAAGGCTATAATCTAACTACACTCTTTACCCTGCTAGTTTTATCAATTCTTAGCTTGTTGCTTTTTTTTTTCCCCCCAAAATATATTTTGGTAGATTTTTAAGGAGCAGAGGCAACCAAGCAGGAAAAACGAGTTATAAACTGGTTTTACATTTTTCATTCACAGATTCAGTCCTGTGACTTTAAAAACTGATACTGAAACAATTACTGTTTCAACACATGGCAGAGGCTGTTGCTTACATTAAAAATTATAGTTAACTAGGATATGAAATTCATTACACAGAATTGTTTTGCAGCCTATTTATCACAAGAACAAGACTGATGGAACATATGAGATTATAAAGAATGAGTTCCCATTTTCAGTAGGTCCAATTATTAATTTACCAGTGCATCCACTGGTACTGCTTTTGGTAATGTTGACAAACTAAAATTAGAGAATTAAAAGTGCTGAGGCATGATCACAGAGGACAGGGCACAGAGAATGAGAAGGCAAGACCTGATGGTAGTGAAAAGAACCCACCACAATGACACTTTCATGTGGCAATTAGTGAGGCTGACCTTCCTTAACAGAATAGCATAGATACACAAAACCAAACTGTACTTTATCATAGGGTTGTTGAACAACAAAGCAAGTAAAATTTTAAGTAGGAATGCCCCATATTGGCTGCCCCATATTGGCCATGTATTGGCCTTTGGGATCTGTAAAACAACTAACTACAGGATTTACAGTTTTGAGAAGAGTGATGCACCATTGTATTCAACTGCCAAAAAAATCCAAGAGTGGCTCTGAATATGTTAATAGCAACCACCAACAGGCCTGCTATTAGTCTGGCCATATAACAGGTGGCTGTAGTTAGCAAGGGACATTAACACAGGGTTTTTCCTGTACTTCACCATATGGTTCCCATTAATTTAATACACACACAAAAAAGGAAAAATATTTGTCAGCAAGCAAATCTTCCTCTTTAAGCATCTTGTCCAAACCCCAGGTACCTGTCAGATAATTTTGCTAAATAAAACATTATGGCCCACATGCTTTTCCATGCAATAAGCAGCAATGGATATTTTAACAAACCTATGGCAGCCTCCTCAGGTTGACATAATGTACGCCCTTAACAAGAAAGAACATCACAGTGCAGTAGATGGCAGTAATAGAGTAATAGTTATACAATGTCAAACCCAATAGTATATTACAAAGCCTGAGCTTTGATGGTTCATGGACAAAAAAAAAAAAGAAAAAAAAGAAAAAAGACTCTAGCATTAAGAAATTTTCTCCTGCATTGTTAACCTAGACATAGCGATCTATTTCCAAACTGCTTTATTGCATCCAAACAAAGCCATTCAAGCTGGGAGAGGTGCTCCCTGATTTTGCAATAGGAAATTTGCCTGTAAAGGTCTGCCTCAAAAA